>CAUYQG010143004.1:0-11324 GCA_963574415.1 Tarsius wallacei | reverse complement strand
GTGGCTCAGCCTGTAATCCCGCGCCTTTGGGAGGCTGAGGTGAGTGGATTGCCTGAGCCTGCGGGTTCGAGACCCACCTGGGCAAGCGAGACCTCATCTCTGCAATAAATCAAAAAATTAGCCGGGCGTGGTAGCGCACGCCTGTAGTTCCGGCTACTCGGAAGGCTGAGGCGGAAGGATCGCCGGAGCCCAGCAAGTCTCACTCTGGGTGACAGAGTGAGACTCCAACTCAAAAATAAAAATAAAAATAAAATAAAAAGGTATGAATAAGGAGTCACGTGTCTTCGGAGAGCTGAATGAGCACCTGGGGGAGGAGGTGGAGTTGTGGAAGTTTCACTGAGGAGGAGATATGAGAGTTGTGGCCTGAAGAGTGAGTGCACTGGGGCCAGCAAAGGGAGGGGTGAGGGATGGAGAGGGATTCCAGGTAAGGGGCCTATCATTTGCAGCTGCATCTGAAACCCAGAACCTGACCTCTACTGGGCCTATAATTCCTGAGACCTGAGCACCTCCTTAGAAACACTGTAATGGGCTGAATTGTGTCCCCGACAAATTAATATGCTGAAAGCCTAACTCCCAATATTCTCAGTGTGACCTAATTTGGATATAGAGGCTTTAAAGAGGTCATTAAGTTGAAATGAGATCATGAGTGGGTCCTAATCCATTATGACTGGTGTTCTTACAAGAAGAGGAGATTTGGACACAGTTCAGAAGGAAGACCATGAGAGGACACAGGGAGAAGGTAGCCAATTGCAAGCTGAGGAGAGAGGCCACAGGAGAAATCAACTCTGCCCACACTTGGCTCTTGGACTCCGGAACTGTGAGAAAATAAATCTCTGTTGTCTGAGCCCCCCAGTCTGTGTACGTTGTGATGGTGGCCCTAGCTAACTTATACACAGCCCAGCACACACACGGCTTGAACTGGCTGTTCAGTCATGTCCTCTTCTGAGCTGGCTCAGCCCCTCTGCCTCCCAGGGCCTATCCACACCAACCCCACAGAGTGTGAGTGTTGCCAACCTCTGCTCAACACGAATTCTCTGAAAGCGAGCCAGGACAATGCCATGCCTGGTAACAGGAGACGCTCACGCAGAGGCTGGTTAAACAGGCAGGTGGGCAGTGATATCACTGCTTTTCAGTCTAAGAGGGAGGGCTGGGTGTGCAAGGAGCACAGGAGCTGAGGCCAGGGTGGGAGGACCGGAAGGGCGGGGCATGCTCCTCACTGCTGTAACCTAGAAACTCTCGCTTCCACATGGCAGACTTCTGCACAAGAGTTAGGGGAAGGCGTTCAACTGCCTAAAAACAAATTTTAAAACCACTGAACTTAAATGATCACTAAGGCTCTTTGCTTCCAGGAGAGTCTATGATTCTTCTCCCACAAAGAGAGAAGAGAGAAAGAATAGGCAGTTGGATGTTTGTTTCACAAATGATATGTATTTCTTCGTAAAAATCTGGGAAGGGATAGACTGTGCCTTTAAAATTTTAAATGTACCTGGCAAGGTAGTGAAATACCAAGTTCACTGGAAGCTCGCTACACTGGGTTGCTTCCTGTTGTCTGAGGGCCTGGTGTACAGAACAAAGGAGGGTTTTGGTATCCAGGGAATTCACCTTTCTTCTATGGGGTCCAAAATAAACCAGTCATGTTCTAGGTAGGTTCATGCCCAACATACAGGTATCTTACAGCAGAAGAAGGTAGCAGAAAATACAAGCCAGTTTTAGATGGTCATTGCTACTAACACTTTACCCTAAACCCATCTGTTCCAAAGAATTCTGCTCTATGAAAATGATCTTCCATAAAACAGTCTACTGAAACAATTAATATATGCATGGTAAGGGTATATTTTTCTCCCATACTAATGTACTCTGTTGCTAGGAGATAGGCCTGGAACAGAATTCCTAAATTAAACTTTCTCACAGACTGACTTTTATTGAACCTAGATCTTTTCAGGGCACACACTGTATCTACTATGCATGTCAGTATGCAAAAACCTGTCACTTCTGATGCTAGAAGACAATCAACCAAGTCACCTGGTGTATTATTCCAGAGATCTTACCCTCATATTAAGAGTATATTTATAATGGTAGCTATGCTTTGATGGAAAGTACTATAAAAGGAGAAAATAATCTAGGGTTTATCATGTACTAGCTACGCAACCTTGAAAGATTGCTTAACACCTCTCAGTCTTGATTTCTCTTCTGTAAAATGGATAATACTTTTTTCATGAATTTGTTATGAAATACAACCACAAAAACTGAGGTTGTATAGACAACTATTAGAAGGAATAGTATGAAAGTATATTTGAATTGTGTACCCTGACCATGACTTAGTACTACAATTTTATAAAAGTCTAGTTTGAAAATATCATTTACTGGCTGGGCACGGTGGCTCAAGTCTGTAATCTCAGCACTTTGGGAGGCCGAGGTGAGAGGATTGCCTGAGTCCAGGGGTTCGAGACCAGCCTGGACAACTTGGCAAGACCTCGTCTCTACAATAAATCAAAAAATTAGCTGGGTGTGGTAACATGTGCCTGTAGTTCCAGCTACTTGGAAGACTGAGCTGGAAGGATCACCCAGTAGATTGAGGTTGTGGTGGCCATGAGCATGCCACTGCACTCCAGCCTGGGTGACAGAGTAGGACTCTGACTAAAAAAAAAAAAAAAGAAAAGAAAATATCATTTGTTGCCTACTAATCAATTTAGAAACTCCTCCACTAAATCTTTGTGTTCACTCACAATATAATCCTAATCTAAATCCTACCTTTATTCTTCACTTTCTCTATGTTCTAGCCAAATGGATTGCTATATACACTCATGCATATTTTTTTGACTCATCGTTGAACTGGCATAGAAGGAAATGTGTGGAATAAAGAGATGCCTTTTAATCTTTAAAGAGTAAAGATTGAATGTAGGAATGTGGATATATTGATATAGGAATTATACGAAACATTTCCCCCCACTTAAAAATTCTCAGGAAAACCTATGTTAAATATACCACAGAACAGAACAATTAGAAAGCAGTGGGACTGCCTCTGCTCTGCTTCCCCTGCTGGACTGTGGACTCTGAGGACAGGGACCCTCCCACTAACCATGCTGAGCTGGCCTTCAGTGAGCATCAGAAAGTGGCTCCTGGGAAGCACGCTTTCAGTCGACATTAGAGACTGCGTCTTCCCATAAAATAAGTAAATTAGTATTTTTTTAAAATAATAAAAAGAAATTGGCTCCTGGAGGGAAAGGAAGAGGGAGGGAAGATTTCCTTAGGCCCCTAATAAATACAATTTCAAAAGATTCTATAAAATTCCACAAGTGTCCTGAGTAATTCAGAGACGTCTGAAATACACAGACTCTGAAGGGGCCAAGACTCCTTAGGATGTTTATTTTCTGACATGTTTGTCTAAAACAACAAACCAGGCCCTTTATTTCCCAGTTACCCCAAATTCATCTCCAGGATATGAATCCACAGTATGTAAGAGACAATGGATTTATTCAACCCCGAATTTCCATCTTGATGGAAGTACCAGCAAGAGCTGGCTCCTATGTCAGCCAAACGACATAAAACATAAATTTCTACTTCATACAAAAGCTTATGGGATGAAATAACAGAATTTCTTGTAAGGTTCTTTGATGTCCAAGGTCAACTGACAGAAACAAGGATAAAAGAACAAGTGGTGCTCTTTGACAAGTGGACCACCAGCATGGCTTAGTGCATGTTGGTATTTTGTGATGCTGCATCACAGGTTTGTCATTATGGTGTGTCCATACTTAAAGCTGAAATAACTTATCAATGAGAAGTTTACCACATAATCTTAAGATTATAAAACAAGCAGAATTCAGAGATGAATATAGAATATGGGTATATCTATATACAAAAATACTAATAATGATAGTATTTAAATGGGTGGCTGGCAACGGGCAGTTTGTTTTCTTCTTTTGGTTTCATAGTTTTTTTATTGGGTAGTTAGTGCTTTTATAATAATAAAAAACTAAACAGAAAATTTTCAAATTATATGAAATTTTTTCAGTTAACGATGAGTGATATGAATCTAAACTGTCACCAGTGTTACAGAACTTAGCACCTATTAGCACATTTGCCACTCACAAGAGACATTTATCTGAGAACTCCTTTCTTTCCAATGACTGGTAACCCAATAAAGTGGTGCTGCTGACTGACACTGGCAAATGGGGGTGCGGGTATGCACCCTAAGACCCCAGATTCTCTTGCTTCTTTTCCTTCTTGTAGCTTCTCCCATTGAGTCCAAGGCTTCTGGGACAGGGAGAGATAAGGCAGGGCCTGACTTACCGTGATCCTCTCACATGCTCATGTATGAAGTCAGCATGGACTCGCGGGACCAGAGGATCTTTCTCACCATGCACAATCAAGGTGGGGCACTGGACCAGGGGCAGTAAGTGCCGGCAGATGTTACCTGGATGACAAACAGCACAAGGAATCTGCTTTAGCGCAATCATACTACAAGGCGAGAAGCAGCAGAACTTGGTACGCCATGCCTCTCTTTGGCCCTCAGTTCTCATCTACAATGGTGTGGATTTGACTGAGCTTGGGGTTTCTTCCAAATCTAACATTCTTTGTGTTTCCTTTTCTATTTCTCTGCTCTTTCTTGTTTGTTTGCTTGTTTTTGATCTCTACCAGTAAACAAGCAGCTTGATTTAAATTTGTAATTCATATAAAATAGTAGGAAACTTCACAATTTTATATTCCATAGCGGCAGTTCTAATGCACAAAACCGTGGTGTATGCTTGACAATAGAAAGGTTTTCCCTGGAAATCATGTCTCAGATGGCCATAGGGGTCTGGCTAGCCCTCAAAGCTTATATGCCTCCCAAAGAACTTACAACGTACACATGGTAAAGCAGCTTTTCTTATCCTTCTGCCTCTAAGACACTCCTGACTAACATTCTTCTGAGATATTGTAAGAACTTAACCTCATTTAGATCTATACTTCCGAGGCAATTATGGGCAACCTGGGTTCCAGTCCCTGTACTGCCATTTCCTGCCTCTGTAAAATCTTTGGTGGTTCCTTAACTACTTTGCACTTTGGCCTCAATCAGGGTCAATCATAGTTCCCCAGGGTTGTTCTGAGGCTGAAAACAGAGCCATACCTAGGAGTCATGGCTTCCATAAACCTAGCTCCCTCCTCCCATGTCAAGAAGAAAACATCACAGCTCGTAGAAGACTGAGGGAAGTCCTGGCAGAGCTGCCCTGTCCTATCTCTGCCTCTTCTTCAGTTGGGGTCACTGCCTGCTAAACGAGAAGGGAACCAGTCGACCAGGGAAATACTTCTCCAGGTCTCCGAAGCTTCCCTCTCCTGGCCAGCGATGACACACACCTGCCAACAGTATAATCAAACGATGATGATGAGAGCCAATATTTCTGAATGCTCACTTTGTGTTAGGAACTGTTTAAAAAATTTCATACCTGTTAAACACTTAGAGTAGCTGTATGTTTAACTCACCTAGCATGAATGATTATTCCTGCATTAAGTAATAGTAATAATAATAGTAATACCAACCTTTCATTAACCACTTTCTCTGTCCTAGGCTCTGTACCAAAGCTGAACAGTCTCTCATTTAATCACCACAACAGCTTTTGAGGTAGGTTAGTACCTCCAGGTCACAGACAGGAGACTGAAGCTTCAAGAAGCTACGTCATCTGCCCAAAACCATTCTAAGCAAGCCAGTGGCAGGGTCAGAACTCAAATCCAGGCCTGTCTGAATCCAAAGTCATGCAATGAATCCCGAGGATAAAATGGGCATCCATAAACTTGAGGGTACAACTATTAAAAAAAAGGGGGGGATCCTACAAAATTAATTAGCACAGAAGGGGGATAAGTTATTAACAACATTGCTGGAAGACTTTTTTTTTTCTTTAAATAGAGACAGGGCTTTGCTATGTTACCCAGGCTGGTCTCAAACTCCTGGGCTCAAGCAATCCTGACACCTCAGCCTCCCAAAGTGCTGGGATTACAGGCATGAGCCACTCTGGGAGACGATTTATACACTGCTAGATCCTCTATATTATGCTGTTGTTTTAAAATACTGACTTAATTCTATTTCTGCCTTTGTATCTTTTTACTACTGCTCTCTTCAATAAAGCGTAAGAATTTACATTTTACAAATCGTTTGATTATACAGTTGGCAGGTGTGTGTCATCACTGGCCAGGAGAGGGAAGCTTCAGAAACCTGGAGAAGTACTTCCCTGGTCAACGGGCTCCCTTCTCGTTTAGCAGGCAGCAACCCCAGTCGAAGAAGAGGTAGAGGCCTGGGGCCCAGGTAGGGCAGAGTAGCTCTGCCAGGACTGCCCTCAGTCTTCTCAGAGCTGCAATGTTTTCCTACAGGAGGAGGGAGCTAGCTCTATGGAAGCCAGGACTCTTAGATATGGCTCTCTTTTCAGCCTCTTGAATGGAGAACTGACTCAAACATTGTTTTGTGTCATCTTTTAAGAACGGAAAGAAACATATTTCTAGGACCTGTTTCTATGGGTAGATAATGCATTTGAACAGGATCAATATAGGGCATACATACGCTGTTTTCAATTCAACCCAGAACAGTAACATTTCCAAATGTCTTTTTCATTGTGCAAGTTTTGGCAGTAGACTCATGCAAGAAATGATTACCTAACAGATCAACTTGGTCCTCTAATCACAACCATTTTGCAACAATGTACTCCAAGATTAGATCTCAGCTACTCTATTTTCTTGGCAATTACTTAAAAAAAGAAAAGTAAGATTATAAACATAAATTGCTGTATAAAAATAAACTTTAATTCAGAATTTCTCATAGAGATGTCAATCCTTACTGTTAATGGAAATCTCATCACTGTTCATGGAAATTTTTCAAACAAAGAACAGGAGACATTTGTTCATAGCTAAGGTCATATAACAGTTCTGAAGATGGGAAAAGAACTGAGTATTTTTCTTCCTCATCCTAATTCTACTGGGGTTGAAGATTAAGACAGAAACTTCCTCCTTTTTTGTCCAGTAACAGTGTCCTAATGGTGATATGTCTAAATATGTAAAAAGGAAAAAATATTGTACATATTGTGGCTTGTCTTCTAATTACCCATTCTGGAATTTGAAAATAGAAACTGTTCGAGGTCTCTGGAGAATTATTTTGTCATCACACACAAAGGAAAAAAGAAGAATCTGCTATTAAAGACTCAACAACATGAATATTTAGACATTCAGTCCTGTCTCTGGGTTAAGGCAGATTTATTGTACAAGAGCACGCACTGTATAAAATAACTAGTATTCTCTGTTCACACATGAGTGTGTAAGGACAATGAACACATTCATGAGACACTGAGGAATTCTGGAGCATCAGGCAAGGATTTCAAGCACCCTCTCGAAAAGGCAGAGGAACCCTTCAAGTCCACATAACCTACCATCTGGTAGATGTTTAAACTGTGTTATGCCATCCACCCACTTTTCACAGGTTCTGGCAAAGTAGTCATACCCATACAGGGCTTCTAGAGGCTTTCTTGTTTTCTCACTCCATTTGGAAACATCTCGGATGCCTGAAAAACAGAAGTGTAGGAAAGGATAGATTTAGTCTCACACTAAAGTATTAGGCCACCTCAGAGCCCTTATGCTCACTGTCCCATCTGCCTGGAGTGCTTCCCTGCTGCCCTGCGCCCCTCCTCCCTCTGCTCTGCTTGGCACTTACCACGCTCTGCAGAGTCTTCTGCAGCCACGGCTTCCCACCAGGATGTGCACCCAGCATGAGGACTTCACTTGCTCCCCACTCTATCTCAGGGCCTGACCAGGGCCTCCCGCAAAATAGGCCCACAATAAATGCTTACTAAGGAATGAAATTAGGGTTGCACTTAATGCTCTCTGTTAAAAGTATAAGATGAAAGAAAATATTCCTCTAAAGAGGGTCACCTGAGGAAGAGTGACAGTATTTACAAAAAAGGAGTTTTTTCTGATTTGCACTTTATGTACATTGAGAAACATAAAAATTACTCATTCTAATTTCTGCTACCAAAGAAATATGGGTATAAAAGACCAGTTACTAATTTCAAACTATATTATAGATGATTCACTAGTAGGAAAGAAATAATAGCAAAAAACAACCTTTAAAATGAATCACCAGGCCAGGTGCAGTGGCTTAGTCTGTAATCCCAGCACCCTGGGAGGCCAAGGCGAGAGGACTGCCTGAGCCCGGGGGTTCGAGACCAGTCTGGACAACTTGGTGAGACCATGTCTCTACAATGAATCACAAAAACTAGCTGGGCGTGATGGTGTGCATCTGTAGTTCCAGCTACTTGGAAGGCTGAGGCGGAAGGATCGCCTGAGCCCAGCAGGTCGAGGCTGCAGTGGCCGTGAGTGTGCCACTGCACTCCTCCAGCCTGAGTGACAAGAATGAAACTCCAACTCAAAAAAATAAAAAAATAAAAAATAATGTATCACCAAACTCCACCAATTATTTAGCCCAATTTTTCCATATTTCTTTAGACACATTGTGATCATTTAAAAATCCTAATGCTCTTGAGCATATTAAATATTGCTTGGTAAGAGCTTTGGAGACAGGACACCTGGAAGGTAATGCGACATGGATGTGAACTCTCTATAGGGTTCCAGACAGTGCCAGGCAGGCACTTGACATGTACTTTGTGAATAGAAATAACCAACTGGAAAAAAGCTGCTATTTGCAACTCCCACTGCCTTATGAGGAGGGCAGATCTCCTTCCAGGACAGTGCCTGCCTCACTTCTGCAGACTGCCCTACATACTCAGAGGTAGGCCCAGCTGGGTTGAACACAGCAGCTGAGGCCTGCTGAACTGCTCTGCACACAGGGAAAAGACTTCAATGGGGGTGTTAGAAAGCAGTCTGAAAATTAAGAGGTGGGGAGGAGATTTAGGAGGAAGAAAAAGGAAAGCTGGGGTGGTGTGGGGGGCGGGGAGAGAGAAGCTAGCGAGACAGTGTGAAGATGCCTGGTAAAAAATTTCTTGTAGTCGGGCTCAGTGGCTCAGCCTGTAATCCCTCGCTTTGGGAGGCTGAGGTGAGTGGACTGCCTGAGCCCGCGGGCTTGAGACCCACCTGGGCAACTTGGCGAGACCTCATCTCTACACTAAATCAAAAAATTAGCCGAGCGTGGTAGCGCACACCTGTAGTTCCAGCTACTTGGAAGGCTGAGGCAGAAGGATCGCCGGAGCCCAGCAGGTCGAGGCTGCGGTGGCCGGGAGCGGCCACTGCACTCCAGTCTGGGCGACAGAGTGAGACTCCAACTCAAAAAAAAAAAAAATTTTTCTTGTAGATGCTTCTACTTTTGACTGGACCCTCTGAAAGGCCTTCTTGCAGAAGAACTAGATTTTTAACAAAATAGAATTTTGTAACATTGTCAAAGTTGCAATAATTAATGAAAACTAGGGTATGAGTATGTGTGAATGTGTCTGTATATGAGAAAGAGAACCTTGAAAACAGGGCAAAGGAAGTAAGCAGACTCCAGAAGCCAGGCTGCTCGGGATGGAGATGCAGCCACCAGCAGGGAGAGTGGGGAGCAAAGAGGGTAAACCTGAGATCCTGGATTAAGCGGAGCTAAACATGGCCCTAACCTGGGATGATTCTCGGGATCCCAAGTGTAGAAAGTGTAAATCTTCTCTAAAAGAAAGCATTCTCAATTTATGCTCACTGTTTTGTTTTCAGATTAAGAGTAAGTAAATATTACTTACAAACTATGCATCCGACAAAAGATTAATATCCAGAATCCATAAAGAATTCAAACAAATTGTCAAGAAAACCAAATAACCCCATTAAAAAGTGGGTAAAAGACACGAAAAGACACTTCTCAAAGGAAGACATACAATTGGGCAACAAACAAATGAAAAAATGTTCAACGTCACTAATCCTCAGAGAAATGCAAATCAAAATCACAATGATATACCATCTCACACCAGTCAGAAAGGCTATTACTAAAAAGTCAAAAAACAACAGATGTTGGCAAGATTGCAGAGAAAAGGACCTGCTTGTACACTGTTGGTGAGAATGTACACTAGTTCAGCCCCTGTGGAAAGCAGTTTGGAGATTTCTCAAGGAACTAAAAGTAGATTTACCATTAGACTCAGCAATGGGTCGAATATACCCAAAGGAGCATAAATCACTCTACCAAAAACACACCTGCACTCATATGTTTATTGCAGCCCTATCCACAACAGCAAAACCATGGAACTAACCTACGTGGCCATCGATGGAGGTCAGGATAAAGAAACTGTGATATATGAATACTATGCAGCCATTAAAAAATATATGCCTTTTGCAAGCAGCATGGACACAGCTGGAGACCATTATTCTAAATAAATTATTACAGAAACAGAAAACTAAACACAAATGTTCTCCCTTCTAAGTGGGAGCTAAACACTAGAGACACATGGGCATAAGGATGGACAGGCACAACAAATACTGGGAGATCCTAAAGGGGAGAGGGTACGAGAGGGGTAAGGGATAAAAAAAATAACCCCTTGGGGTACCGTGCCTACCACCTGGGTGATGAGCTCAAGATACGCCTAAACTTCACCATCACGTAATACAAGGTCCGACAATTAAGTTCACAAACTCAACCTAGAAAACGTGCTTTGGGAGGCTGAGGTGAGTGGATTACCTGAGCCCGCGGGTTCAAGACCCACCTGGGCAAATTGGTGAGACCTCATCTCTACAATCAATCAAAAAAATTAGCCGGGCGTGGTAGCACGCACCTGTAGTTCCAGCTACTTGGAAGGTTGAGGCGGAAGGATCGCCAGAGCCTAGCAGGTGGAGGCTGCAGTGGCCGAGAGCGGCCACTGCACTCCAGTCTGGGTGACAGAGTGAGACTCCAACTCGAAAAAAAAAACAAAGAAAAAGTGCTACAAACTTTACTACTGATTATCACTACGGTCACCTTCAAAGTAATCCCTTTGGGAAGCTATGCACTAAGCCAGCACCTAGTCCACCTGTCAAAGCAATTTTGGAACTCTTTTTCTGGAATGGCATCAAAGTTGTCATCATATTACCCCTAATGTCCTGAATGTAATCAAAATGTCTTCCTTAGAATTATTTCCTTTATCTTTGGGTAAAGAAAAAAGTCACTGGGGGCCAGATCAGGTGAGTAGGGAGGGTGTTACAATAAGTTATTTGTTTACTAGCTAAAAACTCCCTCACAGACAGTACTGTGTAAGCTGGTGCATTGTGATACGAGAGCTCCTTCGAGATCATTTCTGCATCCACCTTTCTAATGCCAAGATTTTCCTAACTGTTTCTCTATCGATGTTTATATGATCTGCTATGCTTTTCACAGCCAATGATACTGACACTCAATTTGATGAATTTTTGCAATGTTTTTATCA
>CAUYQG010143000.1:0-13211 GCA_963574415.1 Tarsius wallacei | reverse complement strand
ACTTGGAAGGCTGAGGCGGAAGGATCGCCGGAGCCCAGCAGGTAGAGGCTGCAGTGGCCGACAGCGGCCACTGCACTCCAGTCTGGGTGACAGAGTGAGACTCCAACTCAAAAAAAAAGAAATAGAGACAGTACCACAGCCTACCCCATCAGTCGTTAATGAGGTTTGATTAAGAGAATCCATGTTAAACAGCAAACATAATATCTGGCACGTAGGACACATTCAACAAATGTTAGCTCTTGTTGTAATGTTAATATTGGCAATTACGAGAATTAATGAGAGAGTAGGACAAGGCAACCAAGACAAGGGGGAAATAATACAGTGTCTACCGAGCTAGGTCTTTGCTTCAAAGTAAAAATGAAAGTGATTGTTTTAGCGTCTTCACCTGATGATGCATTAGAGACACAGAACATCGCAGAGTAGAAAGAATAGAGACTCGGTGTGAAAACTGTGCTCAAACCCCTTTCCTCTACTTCTTGAGAGATTTCAGCAAGTTGGTTATGCTGAGACTCAGCTTACACATCTACAAAATGCTAATGAACTTGCAGAGGTTTTTTTGAGGATTAAAAAAGCCTCTTCAGCCGGGCTCGGTGGTTCAGCCTGTAATCCTGCGCCTTTGGGAGGCTGAGGTGAGTGGATTGCCTGAGCCCGCGGGTTCGAGACATGCCTGGGCAAGGGAGACCTCATCTCTGCAATAAATCAAAAAATTAGCCGGGCATGATAGCGCGCTCCTGTAATTCCAGCTACTTGGAAGGCTGAGGTGGAGGGATGGCCGGAGCCCAGCAGGTCGAGGCTGAGGTGGCCGGGAGCGGCCACTGCACTCCAGTCTGGGCGATAGAGTGAGACTCCAACTCAAAAAAAAAAAAAAAAAGCCTCTTCTCCCACCTCCACCTGGGCTGGCAGCTTCTCTCATGTGTGCAAACAGCTCTTGGTTTGGCCCATGGGAACCTTTATTGCATCGTTCCGTATTGTTCCCTCCACTAGAGTATACGCTACTTAATTGAAGTGAGTCTGTTCATCTCTGGCACCATCTCTGGTGCGTAGTAAAAGCTTGCTAGCTTATTTTAATGAAAGAATAAGTGAAAATGGCAGAATTAAGTTGGTAGGAAAAATAAAATTCCTCTGTTATATTCTGGGGAATAATGTTAGCAGCTATATCATAGCTATGTTCCATGTTGAGGTTTTTTTTCACAGTAGATGTCATTTGATTTGTGTGCCATCCGGATTCTTGTAAATGGTGTTCCAACACATCCCACCATCTTCCATGGCCTCTGAGTTCTGTGTCATCTCCTTGCTTCTATACATTCCTCTGAATGGAAATCTTTCCTTAAATCATCGTGGCGCAAAGAACAAACGGTCAAAGAAACCACTAGTACAGACAAACTAGACTAGAAGCAAACCTAAAACAAGGCCCACCACTGTTGCTATTTCGGATATAGCCTTCTACTTAAAAAAAACAGGCTTATTGATATGTAATTCAAATCTTGCATTCATTGGCTAAGGCTGTGTGTTGGGGAAGCTGGAAAGGGAGGAAGGGAGGGATTTTAAGGAATCAGCTCACATGGTTTTGAATATGCAAGTTCAAAATCTGTCGGCAGGCTGGGGGCCCGGGAAGAGTTGCAGCTCCAGTCCAAAGGCAGGCCGCAGAACTCCTTCTTTCTCAGGGGAGGCCAAGCCTTCTGAAGGCCTTCAACTGATTGCATGAGGTTCAACCACATTATGGAGGGCAATCTGCTCACTCAAAATCCACTGATTAAATATGAGTCTAACCAAAAATAGACATCCTCACAGAAACATTCAGGACAACGCTTGGCCAAATATCCAAACACCATGGCCCAGTCAAGTTGACACAAAATCAATCACCACAGACTGAGTGGCTTACACAACAGAAATTTATTTTCTCACAACTCTAAAGACTAGACTTCTGAGATCACAGTGTGGTCAGGGTTGGTTTCTTCTGAGGATTCTCTCCATGGTTGAGGATGACCATCTTTTCCCTCCAATGGTCCCTCTATGTGTCTGAGTCCCAACCATCCCTTCTTATAGGGACACAAGTCAGATGAGGGTCTTATGGTCTAATTTTAACTTAATTCTCTCTTTAAAGACCTTATATCCAAATACAATCATGTTCTGAAATACTGAGGGTTAGGACGTCAACATATGAATTTTGGGGAACACATTTCGGCCCATAACACTTACCATACAGTTTCCTCATTTAAAGTGTATGAGTCAACGTTTGTAACATTGAAGAGGAGGATCTACAGCTCTGTTTATAATTGAGGAAACTGAAACCTAGAGACTATTCCAAGGTTACACAATTAGAGTCCAGCAAAAAAAATCAGAAGGCTTCCTTCAAGGAGAAATTTGAGACACTGCTAGATAGTCAATTACTCAGTTATACTATTTTTTTAAGTGTCAAGATGAGAATTAATATCCCCAGGAATTTCTCCAGCTGTATAATATAAATTATACTTGTAATGTGGATTATTCCGTGGCATTTTCTATAGATATACTAATCGGATGATTGTGCTGGTAGATATGTGCTTCTTCTACTCTGGTACGTTAGTATGTTACGATCTTATACTTCCATGTCCTGTCTGTTAACCCTTGGTTGTATATACAAAGCACCCTTCTTAACTCGTGAAGAGTTACACAAATCAAAAGCATTAGTTTTTACCCACATACATAAGGATTAGCTCATAACACAAATGTCAGGAAAGGACCAGGATATTAATTGTTCAGAAATGTTCTAACATTATCTTCACTCAGAAGAGACAAACCAGTTAGTTTTATTTACAGTATTTAGAAAGGGCAATGTGAGATATCAAAATAAATTAGTCAACAGACTATGCATTTTTTGGACTGACAAACAAACAAAAAAAATGTGAAGCAAGGATTTCCTTCCTACGTATATGCAGCCCTACTGGTTACTTTTAGCTTCCTGTTTACTAAATTACTTCAAGCACAACATTCAGCAGTCATCCTCAAACTTCTAGTCCCAGAGTTTTCCAACAAGATCACTGTGGATTTTGAAAATATACCACTGCTTTAATAAAAAAAATAAAGTTATTCTTCAATGGAGTTTCCCATGAAAGAAGGCAATGTAGGAGACGAAGTCTGCAAGGGACTGAGAACACTATTCCCAGCTCGGTCTGGCAGGATAGAAGCTGGTAAAAGAGAAAGCAGCTGCATTTCAATTCGGCTAACGTATTTTTGGTGGAACCTAGATTAAGTCCTCAAACGTTAGGGAAAAAAAATAGTGTTACAAATGCAGCTGTGCATTTTTTGTCCTCTCTGTAACTATGTCAGAACAACCTTAACATCAAAGGGCTGCAGAATTACATAGTAAAGGCAGGATAGTCTGTGGTCAGGGTGCTGACTATGACCCAATTACCAAGGCCAAATATCTACCAGTGATATAGATTTAGCGCCACATGACGACTTTAGTTACAGTGCAAGGATATTCCAGGCCTAAAATCTGGGAACAGGTCAATACTTCTTGAGTCAAAAGCCATAGGCTGGTCAAAGTTGTTGCTATAGTCTTGTTCCAATTCGTTCCCCTTCCAGTTTGACAAGACAGTCCACAACCAAATTTTAAGATCTTCAGGTTCAAGAATAAAACCAGAGGTGTGAGCCACCCTCATTCTGAAGAACATGGATGGTACAAAGGCATATAACCCTGTCTATTTGTGTGCTAGTCTCACCTCCTGAAACCAAAACACAAACCCTGTCGATTCCTCACATAGGCAAGTACAAAGAATAATAATCCAGGTCAATCACAGATTTTTTTTTGCTTATGATAATGTAATTATCTATTAATAATAATATAAAAATCTACCTATATTAGGGTTCTCCAGAGAAACAGGATCAACAAGACAGTTTATCTTTCTTCTTTCTTTCTTTTTCTTTTTCTTTCTTTCTTTCTCTCTCTCTCTCTCTCTCTTTCTCTCTCTCAATCTCTCTCTCTCAAGTACTGGCTCATGCAATATGGAGGCTGAGAGATCCTACAATATCCCTCCTATGAGCCTGAGACCCAGGAAAGCCAGTGGTATAGTTTGAAGGCCTCGGAGAGCTAATGATGCAGATTCCAGTCTGATTCTGAGGGCACAAGAACCAGAAGCCGTGAAGACAGAAGATCAAGTTCCAGCTCAAGCAGCCAGACGGAGTGAATCCCACCTTCCTTTGTGTTTTTGTTCTACTCAGATCCCCAAGGGGGGTGACAATCTGCTTTACTCCATCCACTAACCCAAATACGAATCTCTCTTCCAGAAATCCTCTCACAGGCATGCCCAGAAATGACGTTTAACCAGCTATCCAGGCATCCCACGGCCCCGTCAAGTTGACACGTAAGATTAGCCATCATGCTACCATAACAACATAAATTGGTTTCAGATGAACTCATTGAAATATAGAATCCTGAAAGTACAGTACGGACTAGTATCAATAAGGAGACACATGGAATACTAGGCCCCAGTCTCTTCACCTTGACTTAGGTTCCTTCCCAACTTGTCTGTCTTCATCTAATGTGATTACCAATTTCTCAGTGAAGTGATTTTAAAATTCTAAAACTTAGAGTAACTTTTGACTCACTTTTCTTTTTTATCTCTCTTATTCCATTAGTCTTCAATCTCTAGGCATCATTTCTCTGAAAAGTCTCGTGTTTTCTCTTCTGTTCTCAGTCAGTGCAGGTCCTGATGATAACATCTGTTACTCTAGGCTTCTCTCCATCCCTTTTGCCTGTCACATGCTTGCCAAATATCCTGGAAATGCTATCCTCATTGACTCATGTCTCAGCTTAGACAGCACTTAGAATGGTAACTCCCCAGCACCTCGACAACCTCAGTCTGCAGTCTGCTACCAGCTTTTCAAGGTTCTCCATAATTTGTCTTTCTCCCAGAGACCTTCACCTTCTGAATGCAGGACTGGGCTTCCTGACCCTCTGTTGTAAGCCTGCACAGTGTGTAACACAGAGCAGGCATTGAGTGGATTCCAACCAAACGAACCAACAAATCTTGAAGCCCAGAGAGCAGGCCATATCTCTCATTGGCCTATAATGACTGGGGCAAAATAGTTAATGAGTAGTGTGAATGTTTTGCATTTGTACAGGCGAGAAAGCACAGGGCGTTCTGACAGGTCAGTACTTTGTATGACCTTGTAAGTTCTTGGGATCCTTCTTAGGTGCCAAACAATAAAACACAAGTGTTTCATGAGTATTTATCAACAACAGCGTAGACTCAGAGAAAGTGATGTCAAACATTTCTCAAAGTTTATGATACATCATTTGAGTTTACAATAAATGTCCTGAGTCATGTATCAAGAACTCATTGACCTTTTTTTGGTCAGATATGCTTACGCACAAATCACAATCACTATAAATAGGGTCACTTGAAAATATAAAAATAAAGAGCAAGTGACTTTGGGCAAGCCGCTTAACATTTCTGGGTCTCAGATTTCTTTCCTCCTTTTTTTTTTTTTAGACAGAGCTTGCTCTATTGCCCAGGCTGGAGTGCAGTAGCATGATCAAAACTCACTGCAGCCTTGAACTCCCGGGCTCAAGCGATCCTTCCTTTTCAGCCTCCTGAGTAGCTTGGATCACAAATGGATTCCTCATCTTACAATGAGGAAGTTTCTTTTTTTTTTTAATTTATTCTCCCCCACCCACCCCCCGAGTTTTTTTTTGGGGGGGAGGGGGTTGGTTGGACTATCACTCCGTCGTCCAAGCTGGAGTACAGTGGCACATTCACAGCCACCCCAGCATCGACCTGCTGGTCTCTGGCGATCCTTCCGCCTCAGCCTTCCAAGGAGCCAGAACTACAGGCGTGCGCTAACACGCCCGGCTAATTTTTTTATTTTTTAAGTAGAGATGAGGTCTCACCAAGTGGCCCGGGAGGGTCTCAAACCCGCAGGCTCAGGCAATCCATTTGCCTCAGCCTCCCAAAGTGCTAGGATTATAGGCTGAGCCACCGAGCCCGGCCTGAGGAGTTTTCACAAACCAGACGATCTCCGTGTTTCCTTCTGTTCTGACATCATTTGATTCTGCATGCAAAAAACTACCCCTCTGCTCCTTACATCAGCAAGTTTATTGGTTTGAACATTCAGTTTTAAGATTTCATAGGCCAATAAAATTCCCTTACCTCTTTTCCCTGCCCCCCTCCCCCACCACCGTGGTATCTTCATAGGGTTAAAAATTTTTATTTTGACAAAGAAGGAGGCGTTTGTTTGTTTTTATTTTCAGTACTGCCAACCTACCAACCATTACCACCGTGTCATTTTAATAAACCATTTTAAGACCAGAAATTTAATCTGTGGAATAAAAGATAATCTTTGTGTTTAATACATTTTAAGCTTATGAAAAACTCTTTGCAGCCTCTTTATTTTTCTCATTTCGCTACAGACTAGTGAAGACTTTGTCACAGGCTGGTATCTGTTGTCGTCCTGACTTAACACTTTTTTCCCTCAGTGTGGCCTAAGACAATTTAAATCTTGCTTCTCCTTCTGCAACACAGAGATATGAAGAGATTCACCATTTTATCACTCAGTGATAGATGATAAAACCTAAAATTTCAGCATATGAAGGTATAATAAATAGAAGTTAGTATAATTGGGTCCGTCCGTCCGTCCATCCATCTACCCACCCATCCATCAGAAAGACATCTGCATTCTTTTTACACCACCACCGCCAGGCAGTTCTCACAGACAGCTGACAGCTGGGCAGTTCTCTGATTCTGAAAGTGGAAGATGGAGCAATAACAGCCAGCTATGTTTAAAAAATGCATATTTACCACCAGCTTCCCTTTTACAAGTGTCACATCAGTGACTTATGCATCTGAAATGAGACTGACAAGCACGAACATGTGTTAAGTGCATACATTTGATGTAATGCACTTAAAGAGTCTCAACTCTGCCTGTTTAAGTGGTCTCCATTTTTCAGTGCTTGGTGCATATGTCCCCTCCTCCAGAAAGTCTTCCTTCCCTCTCCAGCCAGAAGCAATCTGTTCTTTTTTGAACTTTGTCAATATAATTTGATCGTATCTTATAGCACTCTTCGATTTCTTCCACTTTGGTGTTACGGCGAAATATATAGAAATCTTACTTCCTCTACTAGATTGTAAAGTCTTTGGTGTCAGGAACTATGTCTTTGGACACCATGTCTAGCCAGACACATTTAGCAGAATATTCTGCAGGATGTAGATTATTAGTAAATCGAGGGAGAAATGAAGCAAGGGAAGATGAGAAGTCTGTCACATAAAGAAGAGGCCCTTCTGCAAGGAAAATCTCTTTAAGGGATTATTCAAGAGAAAGTGAGGAAGCAGGGGCAAAGTGAGCCTGGCTAAAAGGTGAGCTGATTAAGAAAGGAGAGCAGAGGAGCTAGAGGACAGGCCGGAAGCTGGATGCCTGGACGGCTGATTCTCGTCCCCGTAGCCTGTGCTCTCTTCCCTTCTTCTCTCACCGGCTGCTTTTCAAGTCAGCTTACCTGCCAGCCTTAGAGAAGTCAGAGCCAGGCATAGGTAACAATGACAGGCAGAGCGCTAAGAAGCTAGGCAGATTCCTTCCCTAGAAGACAAGTGCCGTCTGTATGAGAGCAGTCATCTGGCTTGGTTAGAAACCCCTTCCCACCGCAAATGAGCAGATTCATTCCTACGTCCCTGGAACATCTTGTTCAGTCAAATAGTTTCTTCTTTAAGAAAACCTACACCAGTGCTGGCAAAGACAACCTGGTTGTCCCTGACCTAGGACACTGTGTTGACACAGGAATGTGACCTGAGTCAGCAGAAGCCTTGGGCAGAACACTGTCTCTGGTTGGATGGGAGGTGACATCACCACATACTGCCTATCAGACCATCCTTTCCAACTTAGATCTTATTTTCAGCTGATGCAAGCTTGCCTTCAAACCAGTGCACCCCATCCGTGCAGATCCGGTTTCCCGTGACTGGTCTGGCTTCACAAAGCTCAAATTAGACTTGCCCCAAGTAGAACCCTTCACTTTTCCACACGCCAAGGCTGCTTTTCTTTCTGGCTTCTCAATGTTTGCTAAGCCTCACAGAGCTTTCTACTCCTCAGCCCCAAAGCCTTTTCTTTCCTGGGCCTCCTCAGCTGCCTGGATCTCCTCCCATCTTCGCTGCAGCCTCCAGGGGTGAAGTCGGGGTTCCCCTCTTCATCCAAGGATTATCACCAAAGCCAAAACTAAGTCATAGAAAAGTGTCCAATCCCTTTTTCTAGAAAGAGCTTTATAGCCACTCCCATGGCACAGAAAACAGTGATTAGCTACAGAGGAACTCGTAGTTTGCTTCTGCTTCCAAAGAGAAGCTCACCACAGCCTCAGCACCTGCTTCCTTCCGGCCTGACCTTTGCCCCAGGTCAGTACGATGCTTGCAGGACCTTGAGCTGCCTTTGATTAAGCAGTCCATTGGCATTTCGAACTCTCTTGATTCTGTTACTCTACCTGACCCACAAATGATCACTTCCCGTCTTCTCACACACTTTTTTTAAAGCCAGCTGGTCTTAAACCCTCAGAAAAACTCCTCCCTCTCTCAAACCTGCAAAGCTCTGTTCTCTCCCCCTTCCTTTACATTGCCATGCCTCTGGCTTAGACCCTCTTGACAGCTTAACTCGTCTTGGGTGTTGTTCTACCCTCCTGACTGGTCACCTGACTTAAGACTTCACTCCGTAACACTTCTAAAGTGCCTTTCAGTCATGTCATCCCATCCCCTGGCAACCTCCAACAAGCTTTTGTTAACTCTCCATTGCCTACAGAACCTAGAATGGGATTCAAGGCTTCTATGTTGGAGACCCGATCTGCCAGTCTAATCTTACCTACGCTCTTATACCCTAAATTCCTGCCTATAGAGAAAGCGCTGTATCTTCACAGCTCTGTCTGGAATTAATTTCTACCCCTCAGAAACCTAGCTATCCCTCAAGGCACAGATACAGCGACACTGCCACACAAGCCTTCCTTGATTTTCCCCACCTGAAATGCTTTCTCCCTACTTGTGGGGCTTCCATGACCAACCACCCCTCCCCGCCCCCGCCCCAGCACTTGTCACCTTTTACTTTGTATCACTAGAAGCTGTGTGCACACCCTAGTTCCTCTTCTAAATTTCAAACTCCTTAAGGACAAGAATAGTGTGACTGAATTTTGTATCCCTTTCGATACCTAGCATATTCCCTTCCATACATGTACTAATGAAGTATTTGTTAAATCCATTACCGTACCAGGGGTGAATTTAGTCAACAACTCTTGTTTATAGTTAAGCAACTCTTCAATTTGGGTACATTTTGTCCAGAAATTATGCTAATCATTTCTCAGTCATACTCTCAGTCCCAAGGTTAATCTATGCAGATAGGAGCTTTCATTACAAATCCAAGTAAGTTATCATATTCCAGATAACTGTGTAGCGCCTACTTAGCACTTTTCCAATTCTCTGGCATTCTCTGTGAGTCATGGGAAGAGAGGAAACCGGAAGGGTACGGAACATGTTCAAGGTCCCCAGCAAACAAAGCCAGAGATTAGACTTAGAACGTTGCAAGGCTGAGGGAAGGTGTGTGCTAGGATTCCCAGAGCACTGGCTCTTGCAGCCGTTGGTGAGTCAGCCTCAAGGGCGCTGACGAATGAACGATGAAGTTTGACCTTTCTGGCATCTCACGCAGGATGTGGAAGGTATGTGTAGACACACCACGAGGCTGTCACTGTGGCAGGTAAAGAGGGGAAGTTCTGGTCCTGCAGTCTAGCCCTCGCCTGCGGTGGGTCCTAAGGAGACTCGTTGACTTACCCGTCCACTGCACCTTGTGAGAGGGAAAAACATGGGGCTGAGGCGAACAAAGAGGCCCTTTCTGGCTCTCGAGCTGTGATCGGGAGGAATTCATCCACGTAGTCAGCAAGCATTTTGAGTGAGCACCTTTGTTGCACCCTGGAGAAGCACAAAAGAGCCTAAGCACCACTGGGGAGAGCAAAACTAACACACTCGAAAAAAATGATCAGCTACATGGGAATAGAACAGGGTGGGAATAAAACGGGGCCAACTGTGGGGCGTCTGTAGCTCAGGCTGTGAAATCCGAACCAGGTGGAGGAGGGGAAGAGGAGAGAGAGGGGACTGGAGGGGGGGAGGAGGGGGAAACGGCGGATGTCAGACTCTGAACGAAACATTCCACATCTCGTCTCAGCCTCATATGCAAAGACTTGTTAAGACACAAGGATCCTCATCTCGTCAGTGATGCAAAATTCAAACACAAGAGAAAAAAAAAAGATACAAGGATGCTAATCAGGTTCAGTCCACAGGCAAACAAGATGTTTCAGAGCCCCAAACAATAACGCCCTCTCTAAACATCTCGATGGAGGGATTTGTTCCTCTTGTGGGCCAGCCCACGCCAGTCATTTGTGCCGGCTTCTCACCGGCACTGGCTTTCTATGAGCCTCTCCAGACTCCAGAAACATGAAGAACTGGGCATGGGAGAAATGAGACGTCTGTCCAGACCTCTCGACTTGAACTCCACTGCCTCTTCCCGCTACCCCGACGTGGGGACATGATGTGATACAGATGTTGTCTTGAAATATAAAGTTAGGCAGTCATCTGCAAGCACTGGGCGAGGAGACAGAAAGGTGACCGGCTGGGAGGCATAGCAATCCTTGAGGGCTGAGGAAGGCAGGGCGGAGAGCAGAAAGCAGGTCTTGGTGATAAGTTCATGGCGGGGAATGAAGGAAAATCACCTTCCGACCGCCGAGCACTTATCCTATGTCGAGTGACACACGTAGGTGCTTTCACATGCACATTGAATTTGGTCTCCAGAATGACCCTGCAGAGAGGCATACAGTTTCTAAAAGAATCGGTCCATGGCTAGTACACGGTGGAGCAGAATCTAAGTCCAGGTAGCTTGACTCCAGGTCGGTTGCATATTCTCTTTGTGACACTGTGGATCTAGAGACGTGGCATTACAGAAGTGGCAGTCAGGGTGAGTGGCTCCTGAGGAGGAGAACGCCGGCCTTGACCGTGGACACGCAGAGATGAGCTGTGGGGGCGCATCCGATGGCCAAGGATCTGTGCCCACCTGGCTCAGGTCTTGCCTTCCCTCCTGACTCACAAAGAAGCTGGTGCACCCCTTCAGGGTGGACCACACTGGACCCCACCATCTTAGGAAACTGCTCCCCCAGATACCTCACGTTGTGCCTACCACTGTCTTTGTGTTGCCAGAAAGGAAACGGGGTGATTTAAAAAAGAAAACAGGCTTATTGGGCTCACGGTTCTGCAGGCTGGATGAGAAGCACAGGGCCGACACCTGCATCAGGGGAGGGTCCCGGGCTGCGTCCACTTGTGGCAGAAGGGGAAGGGGAACCGGTATGTGCAAGACCCCATGGAGAGGAGAGAGGAGCAGGGAGGGGAAGGTGCCAGACCCACTTTGGCAACCAGCCCTTGGGGGAACTCTTGTGGGTACCGATGGAGCAAGAACTCAGCCGAGAACCGCACCAAGCCACTCCTGAGGGATCCACCCCGTCACCACACCCCTCCCACCAGACCCCACCTCCAACCCAGAGCGCCCAATTCCCCCAGGAGGCTGGCAGGGCCAAAGAAGCTGTGTCCCAATGCCGACAACGACTCTCCAACCTCCCGGGCTTCCAGAACTCTCATTCCCATTACACACACCTTGGACATTGGGGGAACATCAAACCCTTTTTTGTTTCCCCCCAATCTTGTCATAGTTCCTCCAGGCTCCTCCATCTCCCTGATGACCCTGAGCGCATGGTTGAAATCCTGCTCTTACTGGGACTCGACAGCAACTCATCCCTCTATATCATCTCTCAAACAACACCCCCGGCCGGGCTCGGCGTTACACTCGGCCTTCACCTGTAATCAGTTGCCAGAGGAAAGGGTCTCATCTTGCAGAGAATGCTCACAAATCCACACTCTCCAGCCCGGCCGGGCCCCGAGCCCTTCAACTCTTGCCCTGTCCGGGGCCATTTCATGGAGACGCCTGAGACCTTCACGCCTGCTTTGTCACCACCTGCCTCTCATGTAGCAGTATTCACACCTGTCCTTACTGCTTTCCCTCCTGACCCAGAAGCAGCTGTCCCTCCCACCCTCCTCAGCCCCCGCTGGACTCTGTTTCTTCCCGCTGCTGTGTCACCTGTCTTCCTCTGCTGGCTCCTTTCTTTGAGCTTCTTTTTTTTTTTAAGTTGGTGTCTCACTCTGTCGCCCAGACTGGAGTGCAGTGGCACGCTCCCGGCCACCACAGCCTCAACCTGCTGGGCTCCGTGATCCTTCCACTTCGGCCTTCCAAGTATCTGGAACTACAGGTGCGCGATACCATGCCCCGCTAATTTTTGATGTATTGTAGAGATGAGGTCTCGCCAAGTTGCCCAGGCAGGTCTGGAACCCATGGGCTCAGGTAATCCACTCGCCTCGGCCTCCCAAAGTGCAGGGATGACAGGCTGAGCCGCGGAGCCTGGCCTCTTTGAGCTTCTAAACGTGCTCCAGCCTCTCCGCCTTGACCCCCAACGCATCCTTCCCCTGCTTCTCTAAAACTTCTCAAAGAAAGCCGGCCTCCTTGACTTCACATCCGCTTCTCAACCCACTGTCGTTTGACTTTCACTCCCATCAGCTTTTGAAACTACCCTGAGACCTTAAATGCCCTCCCAAGGGACACATCTCATTTTTATCTTCCTGGACGTCTTTGCTCCTTTTCAATTAAAAAAAAAATTTATTTCTGGTAAAATAAACATAAGATTTATGGTCTCCGCCACTTTCAAGTGAACCGTTAGGTAGCGTTACATATGTTCACCTGGCTGTGCAGCCATATTCCCGAACTGAAACTCCATACCCATTAAATTCTCCACCCTTTCCCTCCCCACTCCCAGCCCCTGGCCACCACCATTCTACTTCCTGTGTCTATGAACTTGACTGCATTTTTGTGTATGGCTTATTTTATTTAGCATAATATCCCCAAGGTTCATCTGTATTGTGGTATGCGTTAGAATTTCCTTCCTTTTTAAGACTGAATACTATTCCATTATATGGATAGACCATATTTTATTCACTCATCTTAGGATATACACGGGGGTCACTTCCACTTGTTGGCTATTGTGAATGCAACCAAGTACTTCATTGAGGCCAGGTGCCCAGTACATTGGGAGGGAAAGGGTGGAGAATTTAATGGGTATGGAGTTTCAGTTCGGGAATATGGCTGCACAGCCAGGTGAACATATGTAACGCTACCTAACG
>CAUYQG010142998.1:0-13019 GCA_963574415.1 Tarsius wallacei | reverse complement strand
AGGATCACCTGAGTTCAGCAGGTGGAGGCTGTGGTGGCCATGGCGGGTCACTGCACACAGTCTGGGCAACAGACTCCCACCCCCACCCCCAAAAGAAAGAGAGAAAGAGAGAAAACACTTGACACTTATAAACATTAACACCAACTGATGAATCTGTTTTTGTCACATTTTTGTTCACAAGATTCGCTTCATCTGGAATACCTTACATCTTCCACTGAGTCTAAGCATTTTTTTTCCAGGATATTAATTCTCATCCTGTCTTAAACAGCAGTCTCAACATGGAACCAACCGTGCTGCCTATCAAAAGAAGACTGGATTAAAAAAAAAATGTGGTACATATATATGATGGAATAATATGCAGTCATAAAGAAGGACAAAATTATGAACTTCCCAGCAACTTGGGTATAAAACTGAGTGATCTATCACAGAAACAAAGAACTGAGTACCACATGTTCTCACTCATAAGCAGACCTTGAACAATTATAATACTATAAGAAAGAATTGGCAATAGTGGAAAACTGCCAGCGGAGAAGGGGAGATGGGATTGGTAGTAGTGGGAAACTGCCAGGGGGAGCGGGGGGAACACACCTTATCAACAAGGGTACCTGCATAATGAACATACCCTGAATTGTACATATCTTTAAAATTAAAAATAAAAAAAATAGTAAAATAAAAGCAGTAGTCTCTCCTGTGGACCTAGTCAATGGAAGCTAAATGTTGTATCTGACTCCCAAAATATATGCTACTTTTGCATAGAGACCAGTTGGACAATAATAGCCTTCCTGAATTCAATTACCATGAAAATATATTGTGAAACCCAGCAAGGTTTAAATCATGCTCAAAGAATAGGCTGGGCGCAGTGGCTCAAGCCTGTAATCTCAGCACTTTGGGAGGCCAAGGCGAAAAGATTGCCTGAGCCCACGGGTTCAAGAACAGCCCGAACAACTTGGCGAGACCTCGTCTCTACAATAAATAAAAAAATTAGCCAGATGTGGTAGCACGCACTTGTAGTTCTGGCTCCTTGGAAGGCTGAGGCAGAAGGATCGCTGGAGCACAGCAGGTCAACGCTGGGGTGGCTGTGACCATGTCACTGCACTCCAGCCTGGGAAATGGAGTGAGACTCCAACTCAAAAGGAAAAGAAAAGAAAAACAGCCAAATAGATGATAAAGATTTTGCCACATACTGAAGGGAAGGCAGCTTATTAAAAAGTTATAGCCGGGCTCAGTGGCTCAAGCCTGTAATCCCAGCACTTTGGGAGGCCGAGGCAAGGGGATTGCCTGAGCCTGCAGGTTCAAGACTAGCCTGGGCAACTTGGCAAGACCTTGTCTGTACAACAACAAAAATCAGTCAGGCATGGTAGTGCGTGCCTGTAGTTCTAGCTACTTGGAAGGCTGAGGTGGAAGGATCACCGGAGCCCAGCAGGTCAATGCTGGGGTGGCCATGAGTGTGCCACTAAATTCCAGCATGGGAGACAGAGTGAGACTACAACTCAAAAAAAATAAAATAAATAAAAAGATATTCATGTGTATTTTTTATTTACTGTGGTGAGATAACACAAACTGCCATTTTCAACTATTTTTAAGTGTATAATTCAGTGGCATAATTATGTTCACTATCATGTAATCATTACCACTATCTGTTTCCAATACTTTTTCATCAACCCAAACAAAAACTCTGTATCCATCCATTAAGCAATAACTACGCATTCTCCCCTCCCCTCAACCCCTAGTAACCTCTACCCTTCAGTCTCTATGAATCTGTCTATTCTATATACCTCATATAAGTGGAATCACACAATATTTGTCCCTTCGTGTGTGGCTTATTTCACTCAGCATCATGTTCTTAAGAGTCATTCATGTTTATATTATACCTCAGAACTTACTCTCTTTTTATGGCTCAATAATACTTCACTGTATGTTTACACCTCATTTTCTTTATCCATACATTTGTTATGTACATTTGGGTTATTTTTGCCTTTTGGCTATCATGAATACTGCTACTGGCATACAAGTTTGGGTTTGTGCTTTCAACTGTTTTGGATAAACACCTAGAAACAGAATTATTGAGTCATATGGCAAATTTCATATTTAGCTTTTTGAGGAACCTGCAAACTTTTTTCCACAGTGGCCAAACCATCTTACATTCCAACCAGCAATATATGAAGGTTCCTATTTCTCCAAATTCTCAACAGGTAATATTTTCTTTTAATTATATTTATGTTAGTAATAAAATCAAATAGTCCTTTAATTATGTTTATCTTAGTATTTTTTTTTTTTTTTTTTTTGTTGGAGTCTCACTCTGTCACCAGACTGGAGTGCAGTGGCCGGTCCCGGCCACCGCAGCCTCGACCTGCTGGGCTCCGGCGATCCTTCTGCCTCAGCCTTCCAAGCAGCTGGAACTACAGCCGTGCGCTTCCACACCCGGCTAATTTTTTGATTTATTGTAGAGATGAGGTCTCACCAAGTTGCCCAGGCGGGTCTCGAACCCGCGGGCTCAGGCAATCCACTCACCTCAGCCTCCCAAGGCTGAGCCACCGAGTCCAGCCATCTTAGTATGTTTAAAGTGGTAGCTCATGGTGGTTTTGATTTCCATTTTTCTAAGGAATAAAGATATTGAGGATCTTTTCATGTGCTTAATGGCCATCATCTTCTTTGTAGCAATTTCTATTCAAGTTCTTTGCCCATTTTTAAATTAGGTTGTTTTTCTGTTGTTAAGTTTTAGGAATTCTTTATATATTTTGGATATTAAACCATTATCAGACAATATTAGCATGTGTGTTTTTGAAATGAATAAAATAACATTTCTTCATGTAAAATAACTGCTTATACAAAAAGATCGATATTTTAAAGTAGCTTGCTCAAATGTCATGTTTCAGTGACATAAAAACCATTATATTTAATAATCTGTATAGCTGAAAATCATAAGAGATATTAGGAGTTGTTAAGAAAAAAGTATAAACTGCTCAATCATCAAGAACAAACTCTTGGCAACTGATATTCTTTATTCAGAGAAGTAAATGTGATGATAGATTTGGGGCAATATAAAACAACATTCAAAACTGCAATGAGACATCAAAAATATTTCTCAGAATTGAATGCATGAGTGAGTTAGAAATCCCTCTGCCACTACTTCCCATGCTACAACACTGAATTTTTCAGTTTTTGATTGTGGCTGCTTACTGACTTAATTTTGATTGTAGCTGCTTACTTTCTGTAATTTCTACTCCATAGTAACCACAAACATCCCAAACTATAAAACAAAGGTACTAAATACTTACTGCCATTTGTGAATTTAGAAATGTATCTTATTCTCTGTGCAAAAAAGGAAAAAAAAAAGAAAAAGGAAAAGACAGGAGCCTGAAGAAATATGTAGGCGTAGATACAGACAAAATATTGAACAATGTATGGTCCCATTTAACTGACATGAAATTGTTATTAGGGAATCTGAAATTATTTGTAAAAATTTTTTTTCTTTTTTTTTCAGAGTCTCATTCTGACACCGCTTTTAACTGACATGAAACTGTTATTAGAAAAATCTTAAATTATTTAAAAAAAATTTTTTTTTCAGTCAGGGTCTCACTCTGACGCCCAGGCTGCAATGCAATAACACAATCAAAGCCACCACAGCCTCGACCTGTTGGGCTCAAGTGATCCTTCTGCCTCAGACTTTCAAGTAGTCAATCTACAGGTGGGCTAATTTTTTTATTTATGATAGAGACAAGGTCTCACCAAGTTACCCAGGTTGGTCTCAAATCCCTGGCTCAAGCAATCCTCTGGCTTCCACCTCCCAAAGTTCTGGAATTACAGGCATTAGCCACTGCAACTGAGACAGGAGATAGCTAGAAAAAGGCTAAGCAGACAGACAGGCGGGTTCTCTGGTAACAATGTCTCAGGCTCAGTGTTGGTAAACAAGCTCCCTTCAAGTCTCTCAAGCTAGAGCTTAAGTCCTCACTGTTGGGATTGAAAAGCAACCAATCAGCTCACCTACCTTAATACTGACCAATCAGAACAGCTATGGCAGTGCTAGCCAATCAGCTTGGACTTAGGGCTATATAAGCATCAGGTTTTCAGCCCCAGACCTGCAATCCTTTCAGATCCCCTCCCACTGTGGGAGTTTTTTGGCCTCACAATAAATCCTGCTTTCTCACTTGTGGTTCCTGTCCCTCATTCTTCCTGGGCACAAGACAAGAACCTCCACCCTGAAGAGCTGCACCTGAAGAGCTCCTCGGAGTCTGGTGAACCAGGAGAGCTGCCAGAAGAAGGTGAGACTCCAAAACTGAGACATCCCAGGGGCTAGGCTTGCCAATCCACCTAACCAGCAACACCCTCAAGGCTTGGCTTGCCAGGTCATTAGCGCCAACACTCCAGGGGTTAGGCTCGCTAGTCCACAGAATCACAACACTCTCAGGGCTTGGCTTGCCAGCCCATTAGAGCTGACACTTCCGGGGCTAGGCTTACCAGCCACCACTAGACAATCCTCTCTGGGGCTTGGCTGGCCGACTCATTGAACTGACATTCTCGAAGATCAGGCTGACCTGAAAAATCTGCATCACAACCAGCCTAGAAATTTTTAAAACTAAATTTTTGGTAAACGTGCAGGGGAGGCCAGAAAGTCAAAATTTTTAGATAAATTTTAAAACATTGTATATAATTCAGTGGTATAATATCCTATGAGATGAAAAGTCTCCAAACTTACCAAAAAAAAAAAAAAGCCCATAAATTATCAAATTGTTCCAGTTAATTATCTAAGCCATATAACAAATTGTGTATCACATGACAAAATCTTGGTCAAAGATGAAAAGATAATTAAACATTTGATATGACTAAATATTCTGCAAATATATCACTTTCAACTGAAATTTATTCTATGTGAGTGTTCTTGAATTTAGAGATTTCCAAAGGTCAAAAGACACATGGTTTTATTCAATGTCAATGTCTACCGCAGAAGTTAGGGGAAAAGGATTCTTGTATGCATTATATTTATTGTTTTTCTGTATTTATTTTTCAATAAGTAGGCTTTATCAAAACTTAAAAAACTTTATGCCTCAAAGGACATAAACAACAGAGTAAAAAGACAAGTCACAGAAGAAACTAAAGTATTTGCCAGTCATTATTAATAAGGAAACTGTCTTAACATGATACAACATAAATCTAGAGAACATTATGCTAAGTGAAAGAAAGTCAGACACAACAGGACATGTATTATATGATTTTATTTATATGAAATGTCCTGAATAGGCATATCCACAGAGACAGAAAGTAGATAAATAGTTGCCAGGGGCTGGAAGTGGCAGGAAGAGAAAGGAAGAACGGGAATGACTACTAATTGGTAAAGGATTTCTTTTAGGGGTGATGGAAGTGTTTTAAAATTAGATAGTAGTCACAGTTGTACAACATATCACTGAAGTGAGCTTTAAAAGATTGAATTTTATGGTATATAAATTATATCTCAATAAAGCTTTCTTTTGAGTCAGGGTCTCACTCCGTCACCCAGAGTGTATGTAGTGCAGTGGTACAATAGGCTCACCGCAGCCCTGAACTCTTGGGCTGAAGCAATCCTTCGGCCTCAGTCTCTCAAGTATTTAGGACTATAAGGCACACACCACCATGTTTGACTGTTTGTTTATGTATGTACGTATGTATGTACACACATACATACGTACGTAGAAACAAGGTCTCACTATGTTGCCCACCATGTTCGGCTATTTAAGTATTTATTTTTATAGAGGCAAGATCTCGCTATGTTGCCCAAGCTGGTCTCAAACTCCTGAGCTCAAGCAATCCTCCTGCCTAGAAATCCCAAAGTGCTGGGATTACAAGCATGAGATACTGCTCCTGTCCTCAATAAAGCTATTTAAAAAGAATAGTTATGCTCTAATTTTGAAAACTTGATAATGGCCTAAAGTCTATATTAGTCAGGTGACAACAAACCAATATAGATAGTGATGAAAAACAAATTCAGGTATTACAAACTTTATTTATTTATTTATTTTTGAGTTGGAGTCTCACTGTCGCCCAGACTAGAGTGCAGTGGTCGCTCCCGGCCACCGCAGCCTCGACCTGCTGGGCTCCGGCGATCCTTCCGCCTCAGCCTTCCAAGTAGCTGGAACTACAGGCATGCGCTACCACGCCCGGCTGATTTTTTGATTTATTGTAGAGATGAGGTCTCGCCAAGTTGCCCAGACAGGTCTCGAACCCGCGGGCTCAGGCAATCCACTCATCTCAGCCTCCCAAAGGCGCAGGATTACAGGCTGAGCCACCGAGCCCAGCTATAAACTTTATAACCAAACATATATTCTGGCTTCATTTTTTTTGAGTCGGAGTCTCACTCTGTCACCCAGACTGGAGTCAGAGTAGCATGCTCACAGCCACAGCAGCATTGACCTGCAGGACTCAAGCAATCCTTCTGCCTCAGCCCTCCAAGTAGCTGGAACTATAGGCGCATACCACCACACCCGGCTAATTTTTTGATTTATTGTAGAGATGAGGTCTCACCAAGTTCCCCAGGCTAGTCTTGAACCTCTGGACTCAGGCAATCCTCTCACCAAAGTGCTGGGATTACAGGCCTGAAGCACCATGCCTGGCCTCTTATGGCTTCTTAAAGAATGACAGAATATGAAAAATAAAAGATTATAATCAAAGCAAATTATGTATTGGTTTACAAACATTAATCCCTTTTCCTGCCTTCAAACACTGAAGGGGATAACTATTATACCACCCAAAAAGACCAAATTAACTATTGAGGAAGTTAAAAGAATAAACGTCAGAGAAAAAAGCAGAGGTAAGATCAATATGCTGAAATACACAAAGAATGACATATTGTAGTTTACGTTTCAGAAGGGGCACTGTTATGGAAAATAAGGTCCAACCTTTGGGTTTAAGAGAAGGCTCCTAAAGTATGTGATTTCTGAGGCAGGAACCTCAGACTATAAATACAATATCTATCTAATCCTGCTTTCTTACTGAAAGAACACTGGTTTTGTTAGGGGCAATAATGGCCTATCCTAAATTTCCCAAGATCTTGGCAGAAACAGATGGTAATGTGACATGATTCTGGAAAATAAGATGTGAGATAACTTGGGGTGAGATTTCTTAGAAAATTCCTTAACTAGGGGCAAGCTAAAATAATACGAACCTTTTTGCCCTTTTACGCTTACTGCTCCCCTTCCTATTTGGAGCTGGACTGAGAAAAGCAAAACAACAGCATCAGCTATGTATAATAATTGACTATGAGGGAAAGATCAAGACAATAGCCCTTCTTTAATGGTGGCATCCTTAAGTGACCACACCAACTCTGGAATATCTACTTCTGACTTGCTAAGACAAGGAAAACTATTTTGCTTAGCAACTATTACTTGGAATTTCAGTTAAATGCAGTCAAACTGAATCGCTAACTCAAACTGCCTCTAAACTCTACAAAAATAGGAAATGTTTATACAACCTCAACATCTAGCATAATAATTGACATTAATTAACGTACATAACAGGGCATCAAGAGTACTCAGAATGGTTTGTAATGAAATCCAAATAGTCCTGCACTTAAAAACTGCTATTATCACACCTAAAAAAAGAAATCTTAAAATAAGACCCCAAAATATAAAACTGTTTGCAACTAACTGTATCCCAGAAAAATACTCAAAAATAAATAGAGAGATAAAAAAACAAACATTCAGTACATGACAAGGTAATATTTACTGTGTCCTACACAGAATAAGCCATTATTAGACAAAGAAGCAGAAAAATATGACCCATTATGAGAAAAATTAAAAGACAGACTAAACTCTGCATGTAGAAATTTAGAAGACATTTTTTAAAATCTCGAATTGAAATTCTGGAGATTAAAACTGCAATGTTTCAGGTGAAAAATGTACTGGATGGGGCTTGGATTGCATGAGATATTACAAAAGAAATATGAGTAAAATTGGAGCCAAAGCAAAAGAAACTATATCGAAGAAAACACAGAGAAAAAAACCTAAAAAATAATTAAATAAATGAGCAGAACATCAGGGAGTTATAGAACAACTGCAAGTCACCTAGTAATATATGTATATTACTGAATTTTCTGAGGGAGAAAATTAGGCCAAAAAAAAAAAGACCTTTTTGAAAATTAAGAACAAAATATTTTCCTACTTTGATTTAAAAAAAAAACTTTAAGTTTATAAATCCAAGAAGCTCAATGCAATTCAACCACAAGAAACATGAAGAAACTGTACCAAGGTCAATCATGATCAACAGGTAAAAATTCCTAATAAAGAGAAAATCTTAAAAGTAGCCTGGGGAAATGAAGACATATTATGGGCAAAGGAATATAATTTGTTTTCAGAACGAAATAAAAGAAAACAATGGAACAAAATCATTAAAATACAAATAGAAAAAAAAAACCTTATCATCCTATATCCAGTGAAAATACACTTTTTAGAAAGATGGCTAAATATGCACAAGTTGAAATAATTAATCACCAGCAGACCTGCCCTAGAAGAAATGTTGAAAGAAATCCTTCAGTCAGAAGAAAAATGGTTATCAGATGGAAATTTGCATATGTACAAAAGAATAAATAGCTTGGTAATGGTATTTGTATACATAAAAGACTCTATATCATTTAAATTTTTCTAAAAGATAAGACTTTGTTTCTATGTACAGAGAAACAAAAATAAGGCAATAGAACAAATGCTGGAGGGAGGGGAAATGGATGTACTTGTTTAAAGCTGTTATACATGAAGTAGTGTAATTTCACTTGGTACCCTATATAAGTTAACAAGGTAGAATGTAACCTTCAAGCAACCACTCAATACAACCAAGGAGTAAAACCTAAAAAGAAACAAAGGGGATTTTTAAAAAATACTTAATCCAAAGAACCCCCTCAAAAAAGGATAAAGAGACTAAAGAACAGAAAAGAAAATTTAGTATTAGCAAAATGGTAGATCTAAACAGTTATCTGTATAATGTTCACTTGTAGCATTATTCACAATAGCTAAAAGGTGGAAAAGCCCAACTGTCCATCTACACATGAAAGGTTAAACAAAATGTAATATATACATGCAAAGTGAGTATTATAGAACACAAAAAGAAACGATGTGGCCAGGAATGGCGGCATATACCTATAATCCCAGCTTGGGGAGGAGGCAAAGATGAGACGACTGTCTGAGCCCATGAGTCTGAGACCAGCCTGAGCAACATGATGAGACCTCAACTCTACAATAAATCAAAAAAGTAGCCCGGCATGGTGGCACACACTGTAGACCCAGGTACTCGGGAGGCTAAGATGGAAAGATTGCCTGAGCCCAGGAGGTTAAGGCTGCAATAGCCATGATCATGTCACTGCACCCCAGCCTGAGCAAAAGAGTGAGAATCTGACTCGACACCTGCTACATCAACAAACCTTGAAAATGTTAAGTTTAAATAAGCTAAATTTTAAAAGTGCAAATACTGTATCATGCCACTTATATAAAATATCTAGAATATGCAAATTCACAGAGACAGAAAGTAGATTACAGGTGAACAAGAAGCTGGGGTAGGGGACAATGGAGAGTTATTGCTTAATGAGTACAGAGTTTCTGTTTGGGGTGATGAAAAAGTTTTGAAAACAGTGGTGATAATTGCACAACAATGTGAATGCATTTAATACTACTGAATTTTATGTTTAAAATGGTTAAAATGGCATACGTTACATAAATTTTGCCACAATAAAATCAACACTATCAAGCAGGTGGACTAACACTTATAGAATATGTTACTCAGCAACAGGGGACTATGAATTCTTTGTAAGTGACCTTGAAGAAATCAGCAACATAAACCAAAAATTCTGGGCCATAAAACAAGCATCAAATAAGTTTTTAAAATTCAAGTCATACAAAATACCATTTCTGATCACAATGGAAGTCAATTATAATCAATAATATCTTCAAAATGCACAAATGGTACCATTATAAATAACCCATGGGTCAATTAAAATAATTTAAAAAAAATTTTTTTTTAAGTCGGGGATCTCATTCTGTCACCCAGGCTGGAGTGCAGTGGTATGATCACAGCTCACTGCAGCCTCAACCTTCTGGGCTCAGCCTCCTGAGTAGCTAGGGCTACAGGCACATACCACAACATTCAGCGAATATTTTGATTTTTGAAGAAGCAAGGTCTCACTATGTTGCCCAGGCTGGTCTCCTGGGCTCAAGCAATTCTCTTTCTTCGGCCTCCCAAAGTGCTAGGATTACAGGCACGAGCCACCGCACATGGCCTGAAATAAAGTATTATGAACGGAATAAAAGTTTGTGATATGAAACTAAAGCCATACTTAGAAGAGAAACTTACACCACTAAACAGCTGTATATTTTGAAAAACAAAGTGTCTCAAACCAATGACCTCTGCTTCTACCTTAAAAAATTTACAAAAGGAAACTTAATAGTAAACAGAAAAATATCAATAAAACCTAAAACTGGTACCTGAGAAAAATCAGTAAAATGAATAAATCTCTAACCAGACTAGACAAGAAAAAGAATATACAAGCTAATTGTGTAGCATTACTACAGATTGTATAGCTATTAATGTAATAGTAATAGAATATTAAACACAACTCTAAGCCAATAAATTGAAAACTTAGATGAAATTGAATAAATTCTCTCCGTCTCCCCCCACCTTCCTACCTACCTACCTACCTACCCACTCGTTGCTATTCCCAAAAATAGTACCTCTGCCTTCTCTTCTGTTACTAGGGAAGAAGTGTATGCTCCTATCTAAGGCCAAATCTGCCACTGCCTAAAGACAGGGTTAGCAATTTTCCTTAGTTGCATTAGTAACTTAATCCTACCACCTCTGAATTGTTCCCCTCAGCATACAAGTATAGTATATTGTCTTCCATTTTACAAAATCTCATATTTCCCAAAGCTACTTCTCCATTTCTGTTTTCCAAATGGCTTGTCTATATTCTGTGTCCAATCTCCCTCCAATTCCATCAGGTTTTTGTTTCCCTATTGCCCTGAAACTGCTCAAGGTTACTAATGAGTCATCAGCTGAAACTGAATGGTTGATTATTAGCCTTCGATTTACTTCATTTCAGCAGGATTTGATCAATCCCTCTTTGAAAAACTTTTTTCCACTTTGCTTTCTGAATGCCACTTTCTCCTGGCTTTTGTTACCTTCCTAGGCCCTTCTTTTTCATCTACCTAACCTTTAAACATTGCTCCAGGGTTGAATACTTACATGTCACTATCTGCATTCATTCTCTACATCAATTTATCAGTCTCACAGCTTTAAATGCCATTTATAATTGATTATTCCCAGATAGATTATCCAGCCTGGATCTCTTCCTTGAACTAATAAACATGATACTTTAAGAAACTGCCTATACTTCACTTGGATGTCTAGCTATTAAGCATCTCCAACTTGACATATCTAAAAAACAAACTTCTAATCCCCAGTACCACTCCCAGTCCCCCAGAAATCTGCTTCTCCACAGTCAATCCCCATCTGAGAAAACATCAACTCTATTTTTCCAGCTAAAACGGAAACCAAAAACGTTAGGAATGATTTTAACTCCTGTCTTTCTCTCACATCAAAAGCAATATAACAATCCACTTACCAGTTCTGTGTTTGAACTAAATATGAATCTGAGCATTTCTCACCACCTCTACCACCACTATCACCATGGGTCTGAAGCTATCATAAGTAACCCAGACCTGGGTCAGTATAATTGCTTCCTAACTACTTCTTTCCTCACATCAACAAGGTACCATCAACAGAGCAACTAGACTGATCCTTTTAAAACTATCTTACTCATGCCTTCTCATCTCTTTGATCCAGAGTGAGCTCTTACAATAGCCTATAAGGACCTTCACAAGCTACCTCCTACTACTGTTACCCTTCTGATATTTTCCTTCAACTCTCCCACTTTTCACTCCCTGCTCACTGCTCCTCAAACATGTTAGGCTATTCCCAATCTCAGAGACTGTGTACCTGTTCTTCTATGCCTGGAACACTCTTAACTCCAGACATTTACACAGCTAGCTTCCTTGTTTCCTTAAAGTCTTCACTCAAAAGTCACCTTCTCACAGAAGCATTCCCTGACTATCTTATCTAAAATGTCACCTCCACTCCCTCAACATTCTTGCTTTATTTTCCTTCTTGGCACTTATCTCTATCTTACATACAACTTATCATACTCATTTATCTTCATCTTTTGTCTCTCTTGCTATAAACTGATTTCCATAAGGGCAGCAATTTAGTTTACTTTTACACTACTGTATTCCCAGTGCCTAATATGTCTACAGGGCGTGAAATAAATATTTGTTAAATAGATTTTTAACTCTAGGATTCCCACCTCATACTTTAACTGCTGTCCAACACCCTTTCAAAGACTAAATGACTGTGAAAACAGTCTCGAATACTATGGGATAAATTGTTCATGCCTATTACTACATATTCAAAATTCCATCATGTTAAAAAACTGTATCTTCAAACCTCATTAGCTTTCTTCTCTACAGAAATAACAGTAAGCTACTGTGTACTGTTCTGTCCCTGCCTTTTGCTGAGAATTATTTTTTAAAAGTCATGTGAGCAACAACTCCACATAAACCACAAAACCATTATAAATGTCATTTTTAATCATAACATTTAATAATACTTAAAGTAAATTATTTTTTAACTCTTTAGAGCCAGGAAAAATCATTCTTTAAAAATTTATCTATCTCATTATTTACCAAATAATGAAAATTTCTAGTCCACAGTATATCCCTGACTTTTACTCACCAACTCCACACAGATAGCAAATTTCAGAATTCAGTACTTAATTACTATTAGCTCATACATCTAAGTTTTGGTGGATATTTATATTGAGGCTACCTCAGTTTACACAAATGTCTTTCAAGGTCCTGTTTCTTTTTTTTTTTTGAGTTGGAGTCTCACTGTCGCCCAGACTGGAGTGCAGTGGCCGCTCCCAGCCACTGCAGCCTTGACCTGCTGGGCTCCGGCGATCCTTCCACCTCAGCCTTCTGAGTAGCCGGAATTACAGGCGCACGCTACCACGCCCG
>CAUYQG010142995.1:0-15787 GCA_963574415.1 Tarsius wallacei | reverse complement strand
TCAAAATGTAAAACAGGATAGAAAGGAACCAGTAAGTAGGAGAGATAGATATGAAGAAAGTTATGGATATGAAGATGTGTTTTTGGTAAGGAGGGTTAAAAAGAAAAGGGAATACTTTTATATAAGCATTGTATATGATATATAATTGTCCTCAAGTAAAATGACCGATATTTAAGAAAGAGGAAATGTAGGACAAAACAGAAAGTCCAAACATGTCATTAATAGTCTGTGTAAGTCATTTTAAGGTTCATGAAAGATAATTTATAAAAGGAATATTGTGTGTAATTAAGTCGGCTATAATTAGAAGGGAATGATTTGTAAGTCTTTCTAAAGATTAAGCTTTGATATTAAAAATACACTAATACAAAACTAAAAAATATGGCTCCCTATATTACAACAAAAGGTTTTCTTACAGTATTGATTTGCTCTTCGTAAAATTGCAAGACATTTCCATTCATAATCCTGAAATCTGTTTTAATTTTTGTTTAATTCAAAATCTGGTTTTTTAATAGCCATCTTCAAAAGTATAGACAGTTTCTGCTTCTTCCTGAAATCAATTTAATTTCTCTAGTTCCAGGTTGGAAATGCTGTTTTTTCCACTTAGAATGGTAATTTTATTTCTCAAGATAAAATAAAGTTGTTCTTTTTGAAGCTTCTCAATTTTATATTTCAGGAGTCCAACTTTTGCTCTCCTCCACACACACGATTGGTGGGTCATACATCATTCCTTTTCTTTCTATCTCCCCTTAAAAAGGAAATATTTTTGGCTACATGGGGTGACACCACTCTTCTTCAATTTTTTTGAAAGCTTCTGTAACTTTTCCTTCTGATTTAAACTCTGCAGTTATGGCCTGATGCTGAAATGTTTATCTTGAAGGTTTGGATAAGCAATATTTTCCTCCAGTATAACTTTATTTTGTACTCTTGTCTTTTCTTGATGAGTCTGAATTTTTCCAGGAAACTTTCCTTGCTGTTTCTAATAGTCAAGTAATTCTCCTCCTTAAGGTATTAGCTTTATTGTTTACCTTTCTCTATAATATAGTGTACATTCACAACCTTGAAAACATTCTTCCTGTGTCTGCTTGTATTCAGTGGCCTTTTGATCAGATTTGACTTCAGGTTACCTAAATGGGCATCCTGTAAGAAAAAGCAACTACATACAGGAGGTTTTTCTTTAACTTTTTGCTAACTGACCAAAAAAAAAAAAACTCAAGATTTTATCTATCAAGATAATCCCTGCAATTGTCTTTGTTAGGTTTTTGATTACTTAGGAAAACTTAGCTTTAAGAGGATTAAAGTTTTCACATCCATGTTATTTCTATATTGCTTTTGAAGTCTTTTGATTATCACTCTAGTTAAATAAATGACCATTATTTTAGAGTGAACTGTGATTCTGTTTTGATAAACTGTTTTAAGTTTTTTGGCATCTTTGGCAGATTTATTCAGGATCAAAATTCTAAACTGCCTTTTAAAAAAAGAACTGAGTGTCTTAACTTTGTGCCTTAATTATTCTGAGTGTTTAGTATGTTAATAAATTATATGTAGTGATAAATATCCACAAGGATTTAATCTACATGTATCTATTTTTTACCATTATATATAGTGATAAATAACCACAAGGATTTAATCTACATTTTTTTACCACATCCCATATATGTTGCCCAAATTGTAATCTAGAGAATTCTATACATTCATGTGTATGTTGATATTTCTATCCAAAGGATCACCAAATATTTATTCACTTAAACAAAAATACGAATTGCTTATGAAAATGGATATTTATTAGAGTAAATGTTTAGCTTGTAGAGTTTTGAAGGAATAATTCTAGAAAGATGAGTAAATTACTCTTAGATTTCAAAAGGTTAACTTCCATGTGCAAACATATTTATTTTAAATACCATTGCTGGAAATATTTTTTCATTTCTTTCTTGATACCTACTGTTCCACATACTAGACAGCATGTGATATTTTCAGTGTTCTAGATTTTGGCTATTCTAATCTAATAGGTATGTAGTGGTATATAGAATTTTTTTTTAACTCTAAATACTCAACAGTAAAAAAAGAAACAATCCAACTAGAAAATGGGAAAAACATATGAACAGATATTTCACTGAAGTGTATATAGAGATGACATACAAACATTTGAAAATCTGTTCAATTTCATTAGCCATTAAGGAAATGCAAGGCAAGGCACAGTGTCTCAAGCCTGTAATCCCAGTGTTTTGGGAGACCAAGGTGGGAGGATCACTTGAGGCCAGGAGTTTAAGACCAGCCAGGGAAAGAGAGTGAGACTCTAACTCTACAAAACTATAAAAATAAATAAGTCAGGAGTGATAGTATGCATCTGTAGTTACAACTACTCAGGTGGCTGAAGCAGGATGATCAGTAATGCTCAGGAGTTTGAAGTTGTAGTGAGCTATGACTGCACTCTAACTGGTGATAGAGTGAGACCCTGTCTCTAAAAACACAAAATTTTTTAAAGAAAATGCTATTCAAAACCATAATGAGATACTACTACTCAACTATCAGAATGGTTAAAATAGAAAAACGATGAAAAAATCATATTCTGGTAAAGATGTGGAGAAACCTGAATTTCTCACACATTGCTGGAGAAAGTATAAAATGATACAACCACCTTAAAAAGTGATTTTACTGTTTCCTGAAGAATTAAACATGCAGTTACCATGCAACTCAGAAATTGCATTCTTGGGTTTTTATCACATAAAATGAAAATTTATGTAAACATGAAAATCTGTATCTGAGAAAGGACCTAGAAGAAAGATGGTAGAGTAGGAAGCAACTAGAACTCACCTTTTCATCTAGGCAATAATTGCACTGTCAGAATCTGTCTGACGTAACTGCTGTGAAACTCTGGAGTCTATCTGAAGGCTTCCAATGTCCGGAAGATTGGATGGCAAATTGTGGTTATTTTGGTCAATTTCAGGTCTTACCATAGTAGCAGCTACTCATCCCTCACCTTCCCAGCCCTAATGTAGGCAGCAGTGCATGCATTCCAGAAAAGTTTACTCTCAGCTTGCAGGAATCAAGTTGGGCAATAAAAACCCCATCCTCCAAATATCAGGGGTCTGCGCTCTAGTTGATGATTACTGCTTCTAATCATGGAAATTCAGACAGAGGCAGGCAGCCATTGTTGCCATTCCCACCACCAATGTTGCATCTCCTACCCCCTGTGACTGAGGTGACATCAAAAGAAATTTAAAGAACCAGAGCTTTTCTCCCCTTTGCTTTTCTCTTTTTCCCTTTTCAGGAGCCAGACATTTAAAGAGTAAGACATTATAAAGTAGCCACATATAAAGGGGAATTTAGAAAGTCATTACACATGCTGAGGAAAAGACACAGTACCAGAAAAGACTTGAGAATATCTTATGTTTATATCTAAGACTGGCCTCTATCACAAAGACATCCTAAAACAATCTAACAAAAATCTAGAATTCTGAGGAATAATGAGAATCTAATCTTGAGAGTTACTATGTTATTAGATTCAAATGTCTAATTTTCAACAAAGAAAAATCACAGAGTATACCAAAAAAAAATAAGAAAGTATGACCTATTCTAAAGAAGTAAATCATCAGAAACTGTCCCTGAGAAAGGAGAGAAAGAAGACTTACTAGACAAAGATTTTTAAACTGTCTTAAATATACTCAAAGAGTTAAAAGACAACATGAACAAACTCAAGAAAATGACGTATGAACAAAATAGAAACATCAATGAGATAGAAAACATAAAAAAAGAGACCAAAAAGAAATTTTTGGAGCTGAAAAATGCAATGAATGAAGTGAAAATTTCTCTAAAGGGATTCAAAAGTAGGCTTGAGCAGGCAGAAGAAAGAATCAGCAAAACTAAAGACAGGAAATTTTAAATCAAGTCTTAGGAACAGAAAGAAAAGAAATAAAGTGAACAGAGCTGAAGGGTCCTGTGGGACACCATTGAAAGGACAATATATGCATTGTAGGCATCCCAGAAACAAGAGAGAAAGGGACAGAGAAATTATTTTAAGAAATAATGACCGAAAACGTCCCAAATTTGATGCAAGATATGAATCTAAACATCTAAGATACTAAACAAATTCCAAGCAGGATTATCTCAGAGAAAACCACACTGAGGCACATTATAATCACACTGTCAAAAAACAAAGAGTCTTGAAAGCAGTAAGAGTGAAGCAACTCATCACTTTTAAGCAACTCCTCTCCATTAAGATTATCAGCAGATTTCTCATCAGAAGGCTTGAAGTCCAGAAAGCAATGAATTGACTATATTCAAAGTGCTAAAGAAAAAAATATGATCAACTAAGAGTCCTATATTTAACAAAACTTTGCTTCAAAAATGAGGGGCAAAATTAAGACATTTTTAGTCCAATTAAGGATGAAGGAGTTTGTTAACACTAGACCTTCCCGATAAGAACAGATTCCTTCAGTTTGGAATGAAAGGACATTCAAAGCTTTTTAAGGAAATAAAGAACTCTGGTAACAGAAAATACAATGACAATTTATATAATGACAATTATAAAAGCTAACAATCTTGTAACTTTGATTTGTAATTTCACTTTTTGTTTTCTATATTACTTAAAAGAAGAATGTATTAAAAAATTATTAAGCTGGGCACTGTGACTCATGCCTATAATCCCAGCACTTTGGGAGGTGGAGACGAGAGAACTACCTGATCCCAGGGGCTTGAGATCAGCAAGGGCAACTTGGCGAGACCTCATCTCTACAATAAATCAAAAATTAGCTGGGGGGGCGGTGCACGCCTGTGGTTCCAGCTATTTGGAAGGCTGAGGTGAAAGGATTGTCTGAATTCAGCAAGCGAAGGCTGCAGTGGCTATGGGCATGCCACTGCACTCCAGCCTGTGACAGAGTGAGACTCCAACTCAAAAAAAAAAATTGTTAGCCTATGTCTTTGGACACACAATGCATAAAGGTGTAATTTTTGTGATATTAACCAAAAAGAAGTTGTAACTAGGCTGTATAGGAACAATTTTTGTATGTTCTTGAAGTTAAGTTTGATTAAATTCAAATTAATTCTATAGCTTTAGGATGTGAAATGTATAATAATCCTCATGGTAACCATAAACAAAATTTCTATAGAATAAACAAAAGAGAAAATAAGAAGATAATTTAAATGTTTTGCCACAAGAAAAAAATCAACAAAAACAAGACAGTAATGCAGAAAATGAAGAACAGAGGCATATAAAAAAATAGCAAAATGACAGACTGTAGATGGATAGAATGCTTCAATAAAAAGGCAGAAATTGGCAAAGTAGCTTTTTAAAATTACCTAATTACATACTATCTGGAAGAGATTCACTTTAGATCAAAAGACACAAATCCATTGACAGTGGCAGAATGAAAAAAGATATTTCATGCAAATTGCAACCAAAAGAGGGCAGGAATGACTATATTAATATTAGACATTATTGATTTTAAATCAGAAAAGTTTACAAGAGACAAAAGAACACTATTAATATGTATTAATAAAAGATTCAATACAACAGCAGATATAAGCATTATAAACATTTACTTACCCAATAATAGATCAATAAAATACATGAAGCAATAATGTACAGACTTGAAGGAGTAAATAGACAGTTCTACAGTAATAGCTGAAGATGTCAATACCTCACTCTCATAATAGATAGAAAAACTAAACAGAAAATAAGTAAGGAAATAGAGGACTTGAACAACACAAACCAACTAGATCTAACAAACATATACAGAACATTCTATCCAAAACACCAGAATACACATTCTTCTCAAACGTGCATGGAACATTCTCCAGGTTATGTCATAGGTTAGGCCACAAATTTAGTCTTAATATATTTTTAAAAGATAGATATTATACAGAATATCTTCTCAGATTACAACAGAATGACGTTAGAAATCAGTAACATAAGGAAAACTGGAAAATTCTCAAATTTGTAGAAAGTAACAGTCTTGAACAACCGATGGGTTAGAGAAGGAATCACAAGGTAAATTAAAAATACTTAGAGACAAATGAAAATGAAAATGCAATATGCCAAAAACAAACAAACTTACAGAATAAAACAAAAGCACTAAGAGGGAAATTTATATCTAAACAGTAAATAAACAAGAAAAATCTCAAATTAACAATCTAACTTTACAACAAAAGGGACTAGAAAAAGAATAGCAAACTAAACCAACAGAAGGAAGGAAAAAATAAGATGAGAGCAGAAGCAAACAAAATGGAAAAATACAGAAAATCAGCAAAACAAATAAAGCAGGAGGTATTGTACTTCCAGACTTCAAACTCTACTATAAAGCTACAATAATCAAAAGAGTCTGGTATTGGTACAAGAACAGGCATATAGACCAATGGAACAAGATAGAGACTATGGAAGCAAAACTTCAATTCTTCAACCAACTCATCTTTGACAAAGCCTCCACCAACAACCTATGGGGAGAGGAGAACCTATTCCGGAAATGGTGCTGGGAAAACTGACTGACCACATGCAGAAGACTGAAACAGGAACCCTTCCTATCACCATACACAAAAATCAACTCTAAATGGATCAAAGACCTAAATGTAAAACCTCAAACTGTAAGAATCCTAGAAGAAAATGTAGGAAACACCCTTACGGAAATTGGTAATGAGCAACCAATTTCTGATCAACTCTCCAAAACCAAGTGCCATAAAAGATAAGATAGACAAGTGGGACCTCATCAAATTGAAAAGCTTCTGCAAAGCAAAAGAAACCATCAAGAGAGTGGGGAAACAGCCCACTGAATGGGAAAAAAATATTTGCCAACTGTATATCTGGCAAAGGCCTAGCATCCATAAGAAACTCAAATGTGCCAAAAGGAAAAAACAACCAACCCTATTAAAAAATGGGTAAAAGATACAAATAGACACTCCTTAGAAGAAGACAGATAAGCAACCAACAGATACATGAAAAAATGCTCAGCCTCACTAGTCATCAAAGAAATGCAAATTAGAACCACATTGAGATACCACCTAACTCCAGTCATGATGACTGTCATCAATAACTGAAAAAACAGCAGAAGCTGGAGAAAATGTGGGGAAAAGGGAACACTTCTACACTTTTGGTGGGAGTGTAAACTAGTACAACCTCTGTGGAAAAGTGTGGTGATTTCTAAAAGTTCTAATAATCGACCTTCCATAGGACCCATCAATCCTCCTTCTGGTAAGATACCCGGAGGAACTCACACCACTCGAAAGTGGACTGGATAAAGAAAAGGTGGTACATGTACATGATGGAATATTATGCAGCCATAAAAAAAACAAAATTATGGATTTTGCAGCAACTTGGATGGATTTGGAGTCTATAATGCTTAGTGGTCTATCACAGAAACAAAGATCTGAGTACCCCATGTACTCACGCATAAGCAGACCCTGAAAATTTATCATAATACTATAAGAAAGGGATTGGCAGTGGTGGGACACTCTCAAAGGAGGCAGGGGGGCACATAATAGCAATAAGGGTACCCAAAATTTACTTGCATGATGACCACTTATGTACCTAACCCTGAATAGTACCCCACATCTTTAAAATAAAAATAATAATTAGGCCTGACTCGGTGGCTCAGCCTGTAATCCCAGCACTTTGGGAGGCTGAGGCGAGTGAGTTGTCTGAATCTATGGGTTCGAGACTCACCCGGGCAACTTGGCGAGAACTTGTCTGTACAATAAATAAAAAATTAGCCGGGCATGGTAGCGCACACCTGAAGTTCCGGCTACTTTGAAGTCTGAGGTGGAAGGATCACTAGAGCCCAGTAGGTCGAGGCTTCGGTGGCAGGGAGCATGCCAATATACTCCAGTCTGGGTGACAGAGTGAGACTCCAACTCAAAAATAATAATCATAAATAATAATAATAATAAATATATTCTTTAAAAAAGAAATAAAAGTGGGGATATCACTACTGGTTCTATGGAAATATTTAAAATGGAATATTATAGAGACTATAAACAGTTATATGCAGGATAGTCCTCCAGGTGGCCTTGGACTCACCCAGTTCTCCCCTTTCTCACTTGTAGTCTCGAATAACTAGAACGTGCTGGGAGTGTAACATCCTGAAATAAGGAGGGACTGGTCGGAAACAGCCTGAACACTCTTTCAGTTCCCACTGGAAATTGGATGACCTTTAATGCTTTGGCCCAACAATTCCTATTGGCCCAGGGTGTGAAACCTAGGGTGAGCTGCTTTTTAGGGTTCCTCAGCCCCAGTGCACTTGGGACACACACAGATGAGACTCCATCCATACTAGGCAGCCTTCCTAAGCCTCCGGGGACTGGCTCAAAAGATGACTCCCAGTCTTCTGTTGCCCCTTGCTGCCTATCTGTAAGTAGTACATGTGCTTCATGTGGCTCGATGCATACGAGTGTGTTGTCTCACAAGACTCAAGTGGTAACCAGTGCACAGTGAGCCTGCTTCACAAAACTGGTTCAGTGAGTAAGGTCTGGTCTGACAGAACCATGGTTTATTGGTGGGAGGGACAATGCCCCCAAGTACCTGAGCCAGGGAAGAGATGTCAGCCCGCAGTGCAGGGGCTGAATATGCAGCTGGATGTTTTATGGGGAAGAAGTTATCACAGGACATAAGCCACCTCCAACTCCCACAGATGTGAATGAACTGGTTGCATGGAAGCAGAAAGCAAGGAATGTGGAATGCATAGCACACAGTCTGCTGGTGCTTGGCATTTACATGAATGCTTATTCCCAGGGCCAAAGAGCTCAGGAAGTGGGTACTCAGACTGTCACTGAGGCATCTGAGAAAGAACCAACACAGGAGATGCAGTTAATCACAGAAAGTGACGGAGGTCTAAAAGACAGATATGGAGAAATGCTAGGGAAGTTTTAGCCACCTGGTCAGTGTGTTTATTTGATAAAGAGACATTGCAGATCCAAATGTCTTCAGCTGAATGGCACAATTAGATACAGAGCCAAAGACTCTGAGTCCCCACTAGAGGCCAATGGCCTTATACTCCTCTCAAGATGCAAGGGAGAAAGGGGGGAATTTAGACTGTCTTGGGGTTGTTGGATACTGGAACCCACATGACAATATTTCCAGGTTCCCTTAGGGGAAAAGTTAAACTGATGACATCCTGCTTGTAGTGTTTCTCTGCTGGTGAGTGGAACCTTTCAGGTGAGGTGACCATAATTTTCACCACTGAGTGAATTATAGGCATTGACATGTTGGCTGCTTATGGCGCAGAATATCACCACCACCTGGAGGTATATGCCCACTTACAGTTAAGAAATTGAGCCATAACAGTGGGATATATCCACTCCTACCTCACCTAAGCTGCCTAAGCTCCAGTGGGTTATTCAACAAAAACCCCATGGCATACTAAATGGAAAAAAACAAAACAAAACATTACTTTGCTAATTCAGGATTTGCTACAGATAAAAGTTACAACGCACTTTGTCACAATGTGACAAGTTTGACTGGTCAAAAATGCCTCCAGAGCATGGATACGAACAATGAACTATTGCAGGCTGAAAGCCAAAGTCACTTGGGCAGGAAGCCAAAGAAATATCCAGATAGAGTTCAGCAAAAATTGTTAGCCCTGGTAGTACAAACTAATAAAAAGGAGGCCCAACAGCTGGTAGGCTTCTTTGGGTACTAGAGACAGCATATAACTTATCTGCATGCTCTTTTGGCCCCCTTAAACAAGGTGACCAGCAAAGCTACCAACTTCAAATGGAGCCCTTTGTAACAGTAGGACTTGGAAACTATTTAACAAGCTATGTCCCAGGCCCTGCCTACGAAACCGTTAGAGCTCGCTAGCCTACAGAAATTACAGGTGCCCTCAATGTGCATGCATGCTGATTGGAGTCTTTGGCAACAAACAACTGCCACTGGAATATATCAGCCTCTCAGATTTTGGACATGTAAGTTGCCTGAGGCGGCTGCCAGACAATTCCCCTTTTGAATAAGAATTCCTTGCTTGCTAGGGAGCACTGGTACACTGCAACCTGACCTGCCCATTCTCACTTGAGTGCTTACAAACCCCACCAATAAACTTGTACAGGCCTCAACAGAGCTCAATTACTAAATGTGAGAAAGAAAGGAAACTTTTTATCATGATGAGTGCAAGGCTCCTTTAAATTATTGGGCCCAGAGAGGTACAAGAATGAGGCAGCAGTCCTGTCCCACTTTCCTCCTTGAGCTAAGTAATCATCTCTTGAAGTTGCTTGCTGTGTGGACTCTAGATTAACTATCTCCACAAGTAGCTATAAATTAACCTAATAATGGCACATGCTGGACACCATAGTTCATACCCTACAGTTCAACAATGTATAGCCAATCGCTAAACAATGTTATTTCTCTAAACCAATAAAAATTATTGACAACTTTGTATCAGCCCACTCCTTGTCCCCTTTTTGTCTTTAAAACCCTGCTTACAACAAAGGCTGAATGGAGCTCATATCCAAGGTTACTTGAATCTGAGTCTTCTGAACAGCTGTCTGAACTTGACCCAAATAAACTCTCCACTTATATTAATTTTGCCTCAGTTTCTTTCTTTAGGTCAACAAATATAAATGATACATTCAAATTTAGACCCAGCCAGAAACTCAAGGGAGCAATAGGCTCCATGAACAACTTGCTAGCCAGAGAGACCAAGCATGCAATAGGAGACGTTTAAACTCCTCCTGTGTCTACCTGTAGCCCATGCCTCAGAGATACACCTACTGGTGATGTGGCATGGTTTACTAATGACTCTGCAAAACTAAAAGTAGATGGAGTTCATTGGACTGCAGCCACCATCTTTTGACTGAGACTGAACATGGACATTCCACCCAATGGGCCCAACTATATGTAGTGGTGATGGCCATACAGGCACCCCTACCATACTATCTTGCTACATTTTTACTGACTCATGATGAACTGTTGTCAACAGCTGAACCATCTGATCAGGAGAATGGCGACTGAGTGACTAGACTATTAAATGATCCCTTGTGTAAGGACAGGGACTATGGCCACAGCTTGCTGCCTAGAAGGGACAAATATATGTCACACAGGTATATGCTGGGACTACCATGGAGGACTTTGAGAGAAACTTATGTCATATTTGTGACTACCCCATGGGACTTCACTCTGACTGAAGAACATTCTTCAATGCCTAAGCAACATGACAATGGGCACACTCTCATGGAATGCAGTGGGCTTTCATCACCCTGTCATCCACAAACCAATGGAGTCATTGAATGATGGAATAGCCCACTCACAAAGCAACTAAAGAAGAGACATCAAGACAGCCTGCTAGTGGGTGGCACCCCTATCTGACTAAGGTAGCATGGGCACTAAGCACTGCACCTCAAAACAAGGGAAACAGGACTGCAATGTGTGCTGAGAAACACTGAGCTTGGTGAAAGCAGAAGTAGACCAGGCAGCTGTGCCTGCAAAATCCCAGTCTCAGTGTTTCCAACCATTCTTTTCTGCCTGCAAAATCCCAGTCATTCTTTTTCCTTTTTCCCTTTAGAGTGAATGCCCCAGGGATGGTATAAGGTTCAGGTGACCATAGTACCCCAGACAGAGTGTCCTAATTCTAATCTGGAGGTGATGCTTTTCTCAGGTACCTACCCTCTATGGTATCCCACAGAGGTGAGGGGCAGAACCAATAAATACCAGGATGAATTTCCTCTATTAGCACCAGGAACACCTGATCCTTCCAAATGGGCTGGCGATATTATCAGACATGTCAAGTTTGTATAGGATATATTCAGTGACCAAGGCCAAAAGTCTGAATCAAGCAACAAGGGCAATGGGTAGCAGCAGAGGTGGTAGCATTGGGACTGGAACAGACAGACTAGGTCATGACATCAACTCAGCCCAATCCCTGTACCATAGGTGAGGAACACCTGAGACCCCAAGAGGTAGGGGGAACTAACTTGCCAATCTGCTTTGTCTACAAAGACATGCCAACAAAGACTTGGAAATATAATGCCCTCTTTAGGCTCTCCCAAGCTATGGCCACCTAGAGAAACCTGGTGAAATGTTGGATCTGCCACCCTGCACCTCATTCCATTACAGGTCACTGCAAACCTCTCATCCTGACAGTGGTCAGCTATACCAGCAGTCCTAACACCACAGTGTATACCAACAGAACCTGAGCCCTGGCTTGCTGAGTGTGTACCTGGCACCCACCACATGGGAGGGAGCTGAAAGTGCCTGGTTTTAACAGACTCTATGGCAAAATGTCACAACCACAACTAACAAAACCATGATGAGCTGACACTTGGTTGCACCATGCTCCTTTGATTACATGAACAAGAAGTATCCCAGTAGCAACGATGAAGACAAGACTGGACGAACCCTCTGTGTAGAGGCTTCATGAATAATATAGTATGTGTGAAACTGGCATGCAGCTATGCCAAAGATTAGACTTGGCTGGTGAACGCCAACACCTCCATACACACAAATGGATCTCTGAACAATAAAGTGAGGGAAGGGGTGTTGTATGCATCCAAGTGCTACATCTTTCTCTGTGTGTGATCTGGGGGTGACCCAAAGATGGAACAAGCAATGCCATGTCTGAAAAGCTTATAGATGGTGGGATCCCGCACGTTGGGCATGCTGGAGGTATCCTTAGATATCATACCAGGTATGAAACACACAATTAGGTCAGCAGGCTAAAGCTATACACCAGGTTTACTAGGGATCTACTAGAAGGTGTGACTGATTCTGGGTTTATGTCCTTTGTGAGATCTTTGAAACTCTACATGGGAGTCGGTGCTCATGAAAAAAATAAGAAACCTGTCCCTGACTATGGCTGATACTGCTTCCTCCACTATAACTGCCATGACACCCATGCAGACATACCTCAATTCCTTTAAACAGCAGAACTGTTCTGGACTTTAATTTTAATCCAACTGGGAGGAGTGTATGCAATTGCCAACACCTCCCGTTATATCTGGATAAACACCTCAGGTGTGGTTGAAACACAAGTAAAGGAGATCTGGAAGGAAGCCTACTAGCTGCAGACAGTGAAACTACCTGACGGATACTTCTTTGACCTCTTTAGCAACCTCTCATCTGAATTTCTGGGATCCTGGGCTAGGTCACTTCTCCAGAAAGGCCTCATCATCGTGTTTATTGTAGTAGTCCTTCTGGGTCTAGTGAAATGCTTTCTGGCTATGGTTCAACAGTGTTGCACTAAGATTGTCTCAGCCGAGGTGTTATATCAGTTTGATGACACAAACCTCCACCTCCAAAACATGAATAGGTTAGCTTTCCTAAGGGGACTATCTGAGTCAAGAAGTAGACTGTAGGACAGTCCTCTAGGAAGCCTTGGACCAACACAGCTCTTCCCATTTCTCACTTGTAGTTCTCAAGAATAACTGTAGATGGTGCTGGAAAAGTAATATCCTGCAATAGGAAGGGACTAGGTGGAACAACCCAGACTCTGTTCTTATCTGCCTCTCCTCATTGGTTTGGCCCAGTGATTCCTGTTTCCCTGAAGTAAAAAAACCAAGGCACACTGATTTTCACCGTCTCTCAATTGCAGAAAAAGTGGGGCACATGCAGACAAGACTCCTTCCACACTGGGAAGCTTTCCTGAGCGTTGAGAGGTTAGCTCATGATGAATCCTAGGCTTCTGTTCCTTTCTGCCTGTCTGTAAGCAATTGATTTACTTCACGTAACATGTTGCATATGAGTATGTTCTGTCCCATGGACTCAGACAAGTTGTTAATCAGAATACTATGAACTTGGCTCTTGGCTGGCAAATTGGGTAACCTAGATGAATGAAAAAATTCCTAGAAATACTAAACCTGCCAAGACTAAATTATGAAGAAATAGAAGATATGAATGGACCCTTAAGTAGCAAACAGGTTTAATCAGTAATCAAAAGCCTCTCAAATAAAAGCCCTGGACCTGATAGCTTCACTGGTGAGTTCTACCAAACATTTAAAGAACTAACACTAATTCTGTCAAACTCTTTTTTAAAAATTGAAGAGGAAAGAACATTTCCAATTCATTTTATAAGGCTGGAATTGGCCTGATATCAAAGACAACAAAGATGCTATAGGAAAAGAAAACCACAGAACAATATTCTTGATGAATATTGTTATAAAAATCCTCAACTAGGCCAGGCTTGGTGGTTCACCCTGTAATCCCAGCACTTTGGGAGGCCGAGGCGAGTGGATTGCCTGAGCCCGCAGGTTCGAGACCCACCTGGGCAACTTGGCAAGACCTTGTCTCTACAATAAATCAAAAATTAGCTGGGCATGGTAGCGCACATCTGCAGTTCCGGCTACTTGGAAGGCTGAGGCGAAAGGATCGCCAGAGCCCAGCAGGTCGAGGCTGTGGTGGTCGGGAGTGTGCCACTGCACTCCAGTCTGGGCGACAGAGTGAGACTCCAACTCAAAAAAAAAAAAATTCTCAACTAGGCTAGATGTAGTGGCTCACACCTGTGATTCCAGCTCTTTGGTAGGCTGAAGCAGGAAGGTCACATGAGGCCAGGAGTTCAAGGCCAGCCTGGGCAACATAGGGAGACCTCATTTCTAAAAAATAAAGAAAAGAGAAGAAAGAAAGAAAAATGAGCCAAGCATGGTGACACTCACCTGTAGTCTCAGCTACTCAGGAGGCTGAGGTGGAAGGATTACCTGAGCCCAGGAGGTTAAGGTTGCAGTGAGTCAAAATGATGCCATTGCACTCCAGTCTGAGTGACAGAGTGAGACCCCAACTAAAAAATAATCCTCAACTAAGTACTAGCAAACAGTTCAGCAGCACATTAAGAATATATGTAACAGCAGGGCTCGGTGGCTCAGCCTGTAATCCCGCGCCTTGGGAGGCTGAGGTGAGTGGATTGCCTGAGCCCCCAGGTTCGAGACCCACCTGGGCAGGGGAAACCTCATCTCTACAATAAATCAAAAAAATTAGCCGGGCGTGGTAGTGCGCGCCTGTAGTTCCGGCTACTCGGAAGGCTGAGGTGGAAGGATCGCCGGAGCCCAGCAGGCTGAGGCTGCAGTGGCCGGGAGCAGCCACTGCACTCCAGTCTGGGCGACAGAGTGAGACTCCAACTCAAAAAAGAAAAAAAAGAAAAAAAAAAGAAGTAACCATCTGGCATGGGCACAGTGGCTCACTCCTGTAATCCCAGCACTTTAGGAGGCTGAGGCAGGAGAATTGCTTGAGCCCAGCCTGAGTCACATAGTGAGACCTAAGAAGTGACCATCTGATTCAGTCAGCTCTCCTACACTTCTTTCTAAAGTCAATAGCTTTCAAATACAAGGATTCCCTAGTCTTCAGTAGTAAAGTTTAGCATTATGAACTTGCAACAATTACTGTAAGACACCTGTAAAATTAATAGTATCATTTGTTTTTCGGAAATCATTATTATTATTATTTACAGAGAGGGTCTTGTTCTGTCACCCAGACTGGAGTGCAGTGATACAATCAGTTAATTGTACCTGAAACTCCTGGGCTCAAGTAGTCCTCTCACCTCAATCTCCTAAGTATCTAAGACTGCAGATGCATGCCACCAGCTCCGGATAATTAAAAAAAAATTTTGTTGCCAGGCAAGGTGGCTCATGCCTGTAATCCCAGCACTTTGGGAGGTGGAGGCGAGAGGATTGCCTGAGCCCAGGGATTCGAGACCAGCCTGGGCAACTTGGCGAGACCTCATTTCTACAACAACAAAAAAAATTAGCTGGGCGTGGTGGTACGCACCTATAGTTGCAGATACTTGGAGAGCTGAGGTGAAAGCATTACCAGCCTAACAGGTCAAGGATGTGGTGGCAGTGAGCGTGCCACTGCACTCTAGCCTGGGTGACAGTGAGATTCCGACTC
>CAUYQG010142993.1:0-31775 GCA_963574415.1 Tarsius wallacei | reverse complement strand
GAGTGGTTTTGATTTGCATCTCCCTGATGATTAGTGAGGTTGAACATTTCTTCATGTGTCTGTTGGCTGCTCGGATGTCTTCCTTTGAGAAGTGTCTGTTCATATCATTTGCCCATTTTATAATGGGGTTGTTTGTTTTTTTTCTTTTCCACACGTTTGAGTTCCTTGTAGACCCAAGATGTTAAGCCTTTAACTGTACCCCACAATATGATAATAAAAAATACTGAAAAAAAAAAAAAAAAGAAAAAAAGAAAAGACTTTTGACAAGACTTTGCTATTTCTTTTTCTATATGTGTATTCATTGCTAGATATCTGAAAAACTCAGAAATATAAAGAAAAATAAGAGAACTATCTATGTTCTCATTACCTATAATTAAAATATGCCAAATTTTAAAAATATTTATGTCTCCAATTTTTATGATACCCTTGTAGTATAAGGTAATATGCACCTCAAGCTTTTGTTTGTTTGTTTTGTTTTATTTGTTTTATTTCAGGATTGCTTTAGCTATTCAAGATCTTTTTTTATTCTATGTGAGTTTTTGAATAGTTTTTGCTAATTCTGTGAAAAATGGCATTGGTATTTTGATAGGGATTGCATTGAATTTGTAGATTGTTTTGGCATTATACTCATTTTAACAATCATTTTCAAGCAATCCTTAACTTGAACTTGAAAATTATTGTAGTTTCTATTATTTAATTAGACATGTATATGACATTTGGTTTTAAAATTAGATATACTGAATTTTTATTTTAAATCAAAATATATGTCACCCAAGCTGAATACCTATGTGTTCAACGAAGTTCAATGAACAGTTTAGCTTTGTGTTCTAGTTATAATTAAAGATGACAGAAAAATAAGTTAAAGGAGACGATACATAGAAAACAGAGAAAAGGCTGTGGATATGGGTTCAGGGTTTCCTGAGACAGAACAAATTTCAGGACATTGAATGTTTAGGGCAAATTTTCAGGAATAATAAAGATGTACACTGTGGGTCACTTAAAATATAAATGCTATCAGTTTCGAGAAATACTTTTTAAAAATATGTGCTTTGATATAACCATGTTTGGGACCACTCTAAGAGTCCCTTCCCTGTCTGCTTATAAATAGAAAATTGTTCATGTGTCGGCCAGAAAAAGTATTTTGGAATCAGGAACTGTTCAGTATGGGTGTAATTATTAAACTGATTGACTCTATTGTGAAAACACTTTCTGAGGAAGTACTCGGGCCTCATCCCGTATAGTCCTTCCACCTTTGACAACAACGACATTAACAGTGAAATGATTTCAGAAAGAGAGCATGAGAAGAAAGAAAGCTGTGAGCGTGTGGTGTCCTGGGAGGTCAATACATAAGTGAATCAAAAGAGGGAGCGATCAGTTGTGTTATGTGAGATGAGGACTTAGAATTGCCCTTAGAATTACTAATGGGAAAATCACTGGTGATTACGCTAGAGCAATTTCAGTGTAGTAGGGGTGTTTGAAACCTGATACATGTGAGTCTGCAGAGATAGATGGAGAGAAATGGAAGATATCGAGTGTAGATAAATTATTTAAAGTGGATTCATTTCTGTAAATTTGAATTTTTTAATTCATTTTTGGATCAAAAGTTTTAAGAATGCTTTAGAATGCTTCATAAAAGGATTCTTTATTAAAATGATTAGGAACAATATTTTTAGTGCTAGTTTTTAACAAATGGAGTTGTTATTTAATAAAATCTATAGCACAAAAATACAAGACTACTACTGACTCTATAATGATTGCAAAACTTTTATAAAAGTGTCATCGATTTTTAGAAAACAACTTTGATTTCATAAGAATGTAGGTGGAGTAATATAGTAATATCGCACATTTCTGCCACTTTACAGTTGGGTAGAAAATGTAAAGAATCCCTTTTTTGGCAAAGAAAACATTTAAGTCTTTTAATTATGAGATTTTTCATGAGACTTTTGTTGCTTTTGCTACCGTTGATTTTTTCCTCTTCATAACTTGCCTATAAAGTGCTTTCTTAGATATTTGTATCAAAAATGAAAATGCTAAAATACCTAATTACGTAGCAAGTGTGAGTGGGCATTTCTATAGGCAGTGAATGACAATTTCCCCAGGAACTACAGTGGGTGTTTTAGGGAGGCAAGATTGATCCACATATTAAAATACAGACTATCAATCATAGGTGATGGAAAATCATCAAATGGGTTTTAATGTATAAAACAAATATATTTACAGTGATTTCCATTTAATATGATTGTTGCTATTGAGATTTGGAGTTCTCAAGTTTGATTTACATATGCACCATACAATATTAAATCTGGCAAATTCATCTTAACCATAATTCATTATGTAGTCATGCATATTAAATTTAGCAAACAGTAAAATTCTTTGGTGGGAGAAATAATTGAGACTTTTAAAATAAATATTTTTATTTTAGGTTACAACTCTTGCTGAAGTAGAAAATTGTTAGGAAGGATTCATAGTGATTAATTTCTTTTTCCTTTAATAATTTTTTTCTTAAAATTTTGGCTATTTATAATATTTGAGCTCAAAGTATTGTTAACAGTGTTACCTTTTTTTTTTTTTTTGCTCTGATTCATAGATTTGTAATCCCCACAGACAACTTACATCATAACTCTCAATTTTAAAAGTGAGGAAATAACAGTTAAAATTTTTCTTTGATGCTGTACACTGTTCTATAAACAGAGGCTGCTCCAGAATTAGACACAGGAGAGGCTTAGGGGTGAAAGCTTGTTGAGATGGAAGGGCTTATCTGCGTGTCACAGTCATATTGAAAATGCAACTCATTTTGTCATGTTGCATAGTTCCTGGGAAAGTTGGAAGAGATGACATATTGGTTAAAGTTCACCCTTGGCACTGCCAATTTATAAAGCACTTCTCAACTGTGTAGTCATCCCTTACATTAAGTTTAATTCTATAACTTTTCATCACTGGTTCTACTGTCATATTTAATACCGAATAACTTCTGTCCATTTTCAAGCCAATCCACATATGTTCCATGTTAGAACTGTTATCAAACTACTCATGGCTCATAGGAATTTATGTCATCTAGCCTTTGCTTATGCAGCTTCTTTAGTCTTAACTGCATACTAACCATGATTCCCTCAGTCCTCCATCTATGGAGACTCTGCCCATATATCAGACACTGGAGTCTATTCATTCTCTTCTCTGTCCTTTAACAATCTGCATACATTTTCACATATCATGGAGATTGTCTGTTTTCATGTGTAGTTTCATCGCTAGAGTGAGAACATCACAGATATTAAGTGCCACATCTTGATAAGCCCGTTAAATCCTGACACATAGCATGCACTCAGTAAATATCTGATTATCAAACAAACAGAATAGAATGAGCGAATGAATGAGCAAATGGATGAACCCATTAAGGGAGATATGGCAGAGTAGAAACAGCACAAGTCTTGTCCTGTTATTACTGAGAGTGCTTTGATTGGGCAAATCCTTGCACAAATGGCTCTGCATAGATCTGAACTGCTGTCTCCCTCATCTGTTAAAGGATTATATTTTCTCTACCTGTCAGCAGAAGTACCTCACAGATAATTCTTGTATGCAAAGGTATAAAGTATTATACACGTATAGGATTTTCAGATTCAGGGGAATTATGATATATACATAAAAACAATATATGATGAATTAAATTAAAAACACAAGAACAAATGTGATCAAGGAAGCTATCAGAGTGAAAAAAGATTGACGCTTAAATTTACTATAGTGTCTTGAGGATGAGACAAAGAAGTTTTAACCTTAACTCAGAGACTGAACTCTAACTGCACTTTAGAATTGCCTGGGCATTTAAAAAAATATTTATGCCTGAGCTATTATTTAACTGGTGTGAGGTGGGGCTCAGTCATTGACATTTTTAAAAAGCTCCCAGGTGATTCTAATATACAGCCAGGGTGAGGCCCACTGCTGGATCACAGAAATTTAGGAAATGTTTCTTAGAAGAAAAACTGCATAATACATGAGCTCTTTTAAAAATATTAATCAACATGAATAGATATGAGGAGAGTCTAGGGACAGGAATTGAATGATTAAAATGCCTGCGAACATCACAGGTAAAAGTAACTGTTTTAAGGTGTACACTTTTTAAAGAAAGCTGCAGTGAAGAGAAAGGCCTTTTTAGGTAACAATGAATTTGTTCAGACAAACTTTTGAGCATTCAAAGAATTAATATTGGCAAAGCAGCATTTTACGAGCTACACATAAAAAATTTACTGAGTTTGCAAGCGGAGGTTAAAATGACGATCGCCATTTGTTGAATTGCCCATGGAGAATTCCAAGAGGAAAGTTTTGAACAAAGTTGAAATTAAATTGTAGCAAGGACAGATACAAAATAATGTTTTTATGCTCAAATGTTTATAATATGGAAATCTGCATTTAAGAGTTATTCCTTCTCAGTTGCCAGCTATTTTTTTAAACAAACAAAAATTTTAAACAAAGTATTAGTGAGATGATTGATAGCTTCAAAATGTAGTGTCAGTGCTTTAAAATATATTTAAATTTATAAAATGGTAGTCATGGAATGAAAATAGAACAAACTCAATATATTAAAACTCAAAAACTCATTTGCTTTTAAAAATGTGTTTCACAGTGATTTTTCTAACAGATTTCTCTTTGAGATAGTGAAAGTGGCATTTCATGAATGAGTAGAAAATGTGGCATATGTTAAAAAAATAGTTTATTCTCTCCTAATGTCATAAAAATCGATGAATATGTTGTAGTTTAATAGAAGAGGAAAAGGCATACATCAGTGATGGGCCTTTTCTGGAGGCATGACAGTATCTGTTTATTAAAGCAGAAACCTAAAAACTACAAAGTTATGCTTAATAAATGGCCAGACATCATTACTTATAAATATTTCTTGTCTTGAACCTAATAAAAGACATACAAAAGAAGGCAGTAAGAAAACCAGAAGTAAACAATGTCTTTTTTCACGTGAAAAACTTTGTGAGGAATACAAAAATATTCATTTTAATATTTTCATAGAGAAGGTCCAAGCCATAATTTAATATCTTGTGTTCTATAATTCATATCCATTTCCAAGTGAATTATTTTAGTTAACCTGTTTTTTGTAATGCTTTCTTTAGTGCAGAAAAAAAATGAACTAGAATTTTAAGACTTCAAATTTTTAGATTTTTAGTTTTACCTGTTTCAAATATATCCTTTATAAAGGCAGTCTATGTGGTAGAAAAGGTTATGGGGACTGGTCCCAGAAAGTTGGATAGTAACACAACTTTGGGGGAAAAATATGCCTCAGTCTCCTCATCCTTAAGTGGGAATAATTAATATCACCTATTTCACAGGTTAATATGTGTATAGTATATGTTGAGCACTTAAACTATATCTCTCACAAATAGTAGTACCATATGTTATAGCTACTGAAGTCATAAATGGAATAAGTAAATATTGCTTTAAAAAAATAAGAGGTAAAAGTAAAATACCCAAATCTTATATTTCTCTAGTTTTAGAAAAAAACATACTGACAATTTGTTTATCCTGGAAACACTTTATCTTTTTGGTAAAGACTCAATATTAGTGCATGTATCTCTGAGTGTAGACCCTTGTTAGCTCAAATGGTATTCTTTTATTAGGCTCATAGCAAACAGCCATGTCTCTCAATGGACACTCTAAATGTGGAGTGGTTTGTCACAATTATTTGGTAATCTCTTTCAGTGTAACTCACACAGCAAAAGTGACAATATTCCTGTCACTCCTCAGAAATGTCCCAGCTCTGCGGGTTTCCACATTCAAGAGAATGAAGAAAACCATTATGAGGTATGCCATATCTCTATAGAGACCATTTTAGTACTCAGCAATTTTCATGTTCCTCATGATTTTAAACATTCTGTTTGACTAGTACAAATATTTTGTTTGCTGATCTCTTTGTTCTATATTGTCACATATATACTAGTGCTTTAAAAATAACTTTAAGTAAACATTTTTAGAATAAAAACTAATAATATACTTTTTTGTCTTGGTAATGGCCCACCTATTAAATGTAATGTTTGTAACACTGAATGAAAAATGCTGATCTTTACCTATTTTTAAAGAAAGTAATGATCAGCTTGCTTTTAAAGTTGAATGCTCTTGATTAATTCATTTGTATTAATTGAGCTAAAAGATATGCACATCTACTTGTTGAAAGATTGATATACTCAAGGAAGATAAGAAGACAATCCTCTCTAATATGAACTGGTTACATTTGAATTCCTCACACATCTTTTTGACTTTTTACTACTTTTTCTTTTCAGTGTGATCTTTTATTTTTCTGTATGTTTTACTTTAAGATTTAAAAATATTACTTTTCTTTAAAACATTATTTCATCTAGAGTAAAATGTGAAAGATCCTTTTCTTTTTTTCTTTTTACTTTTACACTGGAAGGGCTATTCGAGTACCAATTATTCTACTATGGCTGGATACAGAAATCTGATATCTTTCATTTCTTTTTTTTTATAACTTTGGTAAAAAAATATATATATAACGTAAAATTTAACATCTTGATCATTTTTAAGTGTATATTTCAGTAGTGTTAAGTCTATTCACATTGTTGTGCAATGGAAGAACATCCATATTTTTAAGAATTTATGTTCTAATATCTCACTCTGGTACCAAAATGAACATACTATTTAACCTCTTCTCCATAGTCATAACATATTGATTGTAGATAAAGTGATAATATGTGTGTGTCTGCATATTAGTATGTGTGTGTGTATGTGTGTCTGTGTGTATATTCTGTTTTCTCATGGAATGTAGTATTTCTTCCCATTCCCTTAAAACATTTTAATAATTTTTTGCACAAGTCCTTGCCTTTGCCATCAAAAAGAGTTTATCATTCTCAAAATTCTCAGTGGTAATGAAGAGACTACTTTGATTAATAGAAATTTAATTGAGAAGGTAACTAGTATTTTGATTAACCATAAATTGAGATTGAAAGAAGATTGAGTGATATCTCCTAATTCTTCCCTCATGTATTTTTCTTCTATCTTTGTATGGTTCTAAATATTCAGAAATATCCTTTTAAACTTCAGCACATATTATTCGTATTTTCATTTTATTTTCTTTATCGTTCTCTCTTTCTCTAAAGCCTAAATTACTTGAAGGTGGAGAGAAGCACTATAGCCCTTGAACTCTAATTTTTCATCATCTCTGTGTATGTTTCAAACAGCCAGAACAATGGAGTTTCCACCATTAATCACCAACAATAACAAAATATTTCTAACTCTATGACAGAAAAAAATATTTTATTCATAAATGAAAGTTCATGTAAATCATAAAAAAGCCTCCCCAGCATGTTGTGGAAGACTATGAAATCTAAGTGAATTTCAAGTTTCTAAAAATTATATTTATTTTTATAATATTTTATGTTTGTTTTTATTAACTCAATAATCTATACTTCTCAGAAATTTTTTTAAAATTTCCAAAGGCAGTGGGATGGCAAAATTACTTACTAAAGATTTCCTTGTTTTTCATAGAGAATCTAAATGAGATGTAATTTAAATAATATTCTATAAACTATTTTTTTCTCCCTAGATGTTTTATAAGGCTCAAAGCATAGGAACACAATTTGTATGGGACTTATTTGACTGAAGTGTTAGGAAACTTGAACAAGAAAAAATGGTACTCAGAGTTAGGATATTGATTTATATTATTAGTCAAGTTGTCAAAGAACAATGAAAGTACGCCTACTGTGCTTGTTTATATATATGTTAACAAAGAAAAACAGAAAACATATTTTAGAAACTTTTATCCCACAAATTCTCATTTAATCATCTACCCCAGGCCCATTGCAGACTGAGTGGTTTTGAACCAGGTCATCTGTAAAACCCTCTCTTTCTGGTGATCTATGATACCAAATGATGGTAATATCAACAACTTATGTAGCTTGACTCGATGCGAGGAACTCTTTCAAGCACTTTACATGTATATTCTCCCATCATTTACATCTTGTCTTTGGTCACTTTAAATTGCTTTTGATCACTGTACATCTAGTTTCTTAAGCATATATTTTTAAATTCAGAGAGACAAATAAAACTTGAAATGAAGAGATAGAGTTCTTTAAAGTATTCTAAAAGACAGGATTTCTGTAAAAGATGATTAATATCATAGACCAGTAATAAAGTGGCAAGTTTTAGTAACTGATTTCTTAAGAGTTATTAATTTAGTGTTAATAATTCTTGAGAATTAACAATGAAAAGTGATTATAACCTACAAAGTTGGCATCTGATATATGTCATTTTTTCTATTTTATCTGGATAAAGTTATTACATTTGTATTATGACATTAGATACAATATAAAACAAGATGATGTAACCACCAGTTTTTAATAATTATTATCTTATTCTTAACTTATAACTCAAATTAGATATAACAATTATTGCTTACTCATAGAGAAATGTTAATATCTGCTATTGAGAAATTTATGTGCCAGCATTTCATATGTATAACAATAATTCTTCTAACCTAAGCTATTACTGAGTACAGATCATGCTGCATCTTCAGTATCACTAGGGACAAATTGTTGTCAATTTAACTCTGATTAATGCTTATTTATGACTTCTTTAATATGCATCCTGCTTTAAGATGTGTTAAGAGAATTTCTAAAACTAAAATTGTTGAAATATAACTTATTTAATCCTGACAATGCCATGAGTTAGGCCTGATTATTATTCTCATTTTACTGATAGGGAAATGGAGACACTGAGAGGTTATACCATTTGCTCAAATTCTCACAGGCAGTCATTAGTGAGGCTGGACTACAGCCAGAGCCACACAGCTTCAGAAACTCTAAAGATAACTATACTATGTTATTGTCTAGGTAAAAACAAACAAACAAACAAACAAACTATACCATGATATTGTTTAAGTAAAAACAAACAAACAAAATCCTCACAGACTGTCAAGGACCACAGAGATGACATCCTCATATTACTAAAGCTTAACCTGAAGACAAGAGAAATGGAGTGGCTTGCCCTAGGCCACAGAGCTAGCTAGTGATAGCACTCAAATTGCATGAGGATTTCTGATCCTAGAGTAATCTAATGACTCTCCTTTTAAACACAAAAAGTATACACATTTATCAAAGAAGTGTTAAAGAAAGTAGTTTACACCCACCTGAAGTTCTTTTTAAGTTAGGTTTCAAATAAGGTGTGAAATTTTAAACTGTCACATTGAAGTTTTCTCTTCCTGGCATATCTACTGCCATTGGATACACAGAGCATCATAATGGTTAAAATAAAAGCACAGGAATTTAAAAATATAGTTTTTATACCATAAATGTATGTCACCTTTACTATGTATACATCTTTGATCCTCAAATCTAATTGTCATTTCCCTTCTATTATATTTCATTCTCTTTTCCCATGAAACAGCATAGAATGCAAACAGCTTTCAGTGTCTATATTCTGCAATCTGTAGGAAAATGTCTCATAGTTATTGGAATTCACACAAGACTGCATCTCAGTTGAGTAGCTGTTCCTTGTCACTGTTTTTGATGCTTGAACTAAAGGATTTTTACAAAATGGTCTAGTGTTCAGTGTATGAATTTTTGAGATAAGGCTTCTCCCTTGTAGAGATGAAATCCGAAAATCAATGTCAGATGGAAATCTTAGCTCTAAGAGTTAGGGAGATTGGTGAAAAGGTTTTAAAATAAGTGTGAATTTCAGCCGCTAGACTTTCGGAATGTGGTAGTTATCGCGAGTGTGAAATTCATGGGTGCAGATGGTTGATTAAGATATCCCAGGATGGGCCACTGCTGTAAATCTCCACAGCAAAATGGAGAAAACTGTTTTGATAAGAAAAATATTTTTGACCTTTTATGTAAATTCATAACACAAGTTTTGCTGGATTCATAAATTCATAGCAGTTTCATTCTATTCAGTTTCATGAAATTGCCAATTGTGTCATGTGATGAAAATATTTAAGAGAATAAAAATATGCCAAATGGTGAGTGAGAGGAGTATGTGGGAAGATAACTAAAGTGTATTAACTTATTACTATCAATATGTGGCTTATTTTTCACATCTGTAACCTTATTCAAGAGAATAGATTTCAAGACAAGTATACTTTCTCTCCTCACTGAGGTGAAGTTATGGGTGCACCTTGAGCCCAGGTCGTCAACCAAGGGCACTCAGAGCCAAAGTACAGGGGGCTCAGCTTGTTTGCATCACACTAATGGGGAAGGAGTACTTTCAGAAAAAGAAGTAAATGTATTAAGTCAAAACACTTTTACTTTGGCATTTTATCTTTTCATTTTAAAAATATCCATACACTAAATAGAATATTATACTGCACACCTGTATTTTCCTGTTATTGCTATAATATGTATATCACATACTTGTATTTTCCTGTCTTGTTAATTATGTAGTTAGATTATCCAAGTACATTTACATAATTGTGTACGTAAGTGTATTCCTTTCTTAGAATAGGTGCTACTTTGATATCAGATTTTAAATTAAAGTATTTCATAAGTAATTAATCATTTAGCAATACTTGTTTGGAGATTTCTTATGCATTAAATTATTTGAGAGTAATAAAGTTATTAATGATAAATAACTTTATGAATAAAAATTAGATTTTTACTAACAACACTAATTCACAAACCAGTTTATTTTCATTTTCTTTCTTCATAAGAACAGCCTTTTTCTTAAAACCCCAAGTGTAGTAAAGATATGCATGTATGCATAAACACATTACTTACATACATGCATACATATATGCAAACATATTTTGGGAATAATCCCTAATATATCAAAATATTTAAATTCTCAGAAACATATAGCATTTTCCTTCAAAATACAATAAACTAAGAATAACGATAAATAGTTACATCTCAGTACTGTGTAACATTGCTTTTATAACAACTAGTAGCAAAAGCATGTTGGATGTCAGTCTCGCTTACTCATTAGAAAAGGACGTTTTCTACCTTTATCATGAAGGGTCCAAACCCTTAGTCAGAAAAATAGCAATTAATACACCTCATGGCCTGGAGAGTTGTTAGAGTTAAGTTCTGACATGTTCAACTGGAAAAAGTCAAAGGTGTAATGTCATTTCTTGTAAGATTAGCCTTGCAAATCATTTCTAACAAATCCCAGAATAATTGCTGGCTACCTTTCTGAACAGCATTTAGGAATCGTTCTACTTGATATGAATCTTTTATGTGCAATTTTTAGTCTATAGAGATACATTTTCACTAAATTCATTAAAAACATTTGTCAAACTCCTATAGTTTGCTAAGTAAGCATATATAAATTTGATACAAATTACCAAGAATGCAAATAACTTATACTACAGTATATCTACTATACGGTATGTTTAATGCCTATATATCATACAATTTTCTAGAAGCATAGGAATATTGGTCTGTTTCTCACTATTGAACTTATACTTGAAAATTTTTAAGAAGTGTTAATTTTAAGAGAAATGAAAGCAATATAAAAATAGGCATATTTGATCAACTCTATACTACATATCTCTGCTTTCTAGTGTGAAATGATTTACTTTTTAAAATGGGACCATAAATGTGTTCCTTAAATCAGGGAAGTTAGACATTCCTTCCTCTGTTTCTAGCCCACAAACACAATGCAGACAGACTATACTTTGGAGAGAAAACAATTTATCCAACCACTCCTTTTTTGGCCATTTCCATAATATTCTTAAACCAATCTATACATTAATAATCACTCCCTTCCTTCTTCTCTCCCTTCCTTCCTTCCTTCCATAAATATTAATCCAGCAATTATACCGGAAGCAATGTTACAAGTGCTAAGTACATCATGCTGAGTAAACATTGTTCCTGTGCCTCAGATATTATAGTCTAAGGAATACACTGATATCAGTACATTACCATAAAATATAAGCAGTACTAAAATGAGAGATTCTCAAGGTGCAAGAACATAACAAAAGCAATTTTTTTTTTTTAGTTGGATTCTCACTCCATTGCCCATGCTGGAGTGCAGTGGCATGCTTATGGCCACTGCAGCCTCGACCTGCTGGGCTCCAGTGATATTTCCGCCTCAGCCTTCCAAGTAGCTGGAACTAGGTGCGCTCTACCATGCCTGGCTAATTTTTTATTTATTGTAGAGTTGAGGTCTCGCCAAGTTGCCCAAGCTGGTCTCGAACCCACGGGCTCAGGCAATCCACTCACCTCGGCTCCCCAAAGTGCTGGGATTAAAGAACAATTCAACTTAGTAGAGAAAAAATATAATGTTAACATAAGACTTGAAAAAGTATACCAGGTGAATGTTCAGGAGTGTTCAGGAGTGAATGTTCAGGGTGTGCGTTGGTAGAAAAATAAGAATTTTTCTTGAGGAGATGGCCAGGTGTTGAGAGGGCATGAAAGTTTGAGGAATGTTCTGCTGGGTCTTTATCTCCTCGATTCAGACCTGGCTCTAATTAAAATTTCGTCCAAAATGCAAAAGTATAGTGACTATCAAACTTTACAGTCTTCCTTAATGTCATATCTATATAGTTGGCTTTAAAACTTTTAAGCACTTAATTGTAAATGTAGAGCTACATACTTACAAATGTATTCCTATAAACTGATTTTAATTTTTAGATAAATTATTACATATAATAATTCTACTTATCATATAAATCTGGTGTATGGTTCCATTTGTTTGTAAACATTTATATCTGATTCTAGGTGTAATTAATAGTCCTTTATCACTAAAGGACTGTATTCATATTTTGCATATTTGTGTTGTTTTCCAGAGGCTAAGTAAATGTACTTGAACAACGTCAGTGGCCTTATGATTGGTTCCACTGGAAATTATGTAGTCTTCAGTTCAACTCCCTGTATTCTAGCAACAGATATACATCAGTTATCAAATTTTCCACCAGTTAGGTATTTTTTTCAATTACTTAACACTGTATAAAGATTGGTCATCATCTTCTTTTATTTGTTATTAAACAAGTTCTGCCAATTCTGTCTTTACCACAGAACAAGTGGGCTTGGTTTTATTCACAGGAAGAGCCACATTTGACAGATTTGTTGATGGTGTCAGCAATGGTCGCAGGCTTGATGGACAGCACCAAACCTTGCTGTGGCCCAGCTCCTGCTAATGAGTTGGTTGAAGCCACTCTGTGTGCCACAGGCATAGGCTTATCCACCAAAGACATCTTTACCATTAAGAATGACAGCTGTGACACAGCTGTTCATGGAAAGAATGGAGTGCGCAGAGGGGGAAAAGAGCCTTCAAACAAGTGACAACCACAGTATCTTTCACTGAAGTGTCTTGATGATATACAACAAAACAACCAACATGTAGAATACAAAAAGGTATAAATCAATATCTGTTGGACGAGCATAGAAACCACACATGAAATGACAATAAATAATACCAGACTGTGAGAATGAGCAAAAAAGTAACAGCTGCCTCACAAGCACTTTTATAATGTATTGAAGTTGCATATTTTCGTAATTAACATAGCTCAAGTGTTTGAGAAATTAACATATATGTGTGGAGTTTTCAGAAAGCTCTGCACATATGCATGGATACTAGTTGGGAAGCCTGCCAGAAAGTCTTGTATGTGATCTCCTGTAGAGTACATGATAATAAAGAATATAGTGGGATGCTAAGTGTCTCAGGATATTGGAGACACACTGAGAGAAGTGTACACATATAGGTGAGAAAGGTGCAGACATAGAAAAAATAAAAATGTAGTCATTTTCTCTTATTAGAAAAATGTACTTATATTGAAGCAATAATGAATGAAATTCTTTTCCAGTCTTTGATAATTGTGAACTGTGAGATCTCTTTTAACTACTATTCAAATGATCCAGAAATCTAATGGAAAGCCAAAGTTCTTATTGCTAAAAGTGCATATTGACTGATCAATTTAAATAAATATTTTTCATAGCAGCATTTCCTGTTATAAAAATACCCATTCTAATATCAAAATACCTCCCAAATATAATCATTCTTATATGTGACATCTAATATTTTATAAAATAACTATAATTGTATGTATATATTATAGGGTTTAGAAATATATTCTAAATTATAATGTAAGCTACAGATATCCTAACAGTGAAAAAATTTCAAATATAAAATCAATTTTTGGATGTTTGCAATGGATACTTATATGTTTATAAAATATAAGTAATATTATTATATTCTATATCACATGTAATCATTACTTGAGAGGGCCTGAGGCATAGTTTGATGCATCACCAAATTCTGGAAGAAATGGAGGTTGAATTAAGGCTATTCTAATCTTTTCTGTAGTACACAAAAGTCTGGATATAGACAGAATAATCTTATTTAAAACACTTGAGATACATTTATTTATGACAATGAAATAGAAAAATTATGCAGGTCATACAAATGTTGACTTGATTTTAGCTTTTATTTCAGCTTTATATTATTTTAAGTTTAAAAATTTTAAAAACTTATTTACAAATGAATGAAGCATTATAGAATAATTATTGAGAAGTAATTATCTAGATTTTTTATATTCCATTCTGTTCTTTTCCATTGAGACTTACAGTGAATCTATGTAGGTGTGTGCTGCATATATTAAAAACAAATTAAGTTTTTAAAAAAGAATAAATTAAGCAGCGATCTTCTCTTTAAATGTGATTTATTTCTTTAATTTTGAAATTTGAAGAAACCTGTAGATCACTTAGTACCTACAGAATGTTATGCATAAGAAAGATTCTGGGGTCAAAATCAACAGAAGATCCGTCAGGTCAGAGAAACGTCTGAAACTGAATTTTAGAAAAATTTTCAATTTTTTGTATTTTCAAATGGGTTTTATGAGAGTGATGAACAGAGGACTGAAGGCAAAGTTTAAATGATGATCAGCAGGACATATAGTTAAATTAATGTCTTGCAATCTGAGGATAGGGACCAGTTTTTAAAACTTTTTTCTGATGGAATGGAAAAGGACAGACTAAAATAGAGTCTATAGAATAAAATAAATAGGTTAGAATGGAATAGAATGAGAAGACAAAGAAACAGAATAAATGAAAATAGAAGAAAATCGAAATAGTAGAGTATATGGCCTATAACATAGTTAATTATTATTTCACTTAATTTTTATTGTAGATATGTATGTTTTTGTGTGCATGTGTGTTTGTACTGCATCTCAATGTGGGTGGGTCATTGTGGATCAAGGTTCAGGGTTCTAAAAAATGAAAAATAGCTTATGCTTACATAATACTTATTATTTATCACCTATTCTTCAAAAACACTTTGATTATATTAAATGAACTAACAACTCATTGGGGTAAAATTTTCAATGGCTCCTTGTTTACACTTGAATCAGGCATAGAAAGGTGACTTACACATAGTCACTTAGAAAATAAGAGGCTGGGAAAAGATTCAAATCCAGGTAGGCTTTGCTTTTAGTCATTCGTCTAGGCCGCCTGGCAAAGATGGCACCAGAGTCAAGATTAGAGACTAGCCTTCAGATTCCCAGTATATTAAAACAGTTTTGCTTCATCAGTTACCTCTCCTGTTAGCCCAAATACCAATCTGAGGTAAGAATTTATTGATGTGTGTTTAATGGATTACTTGTCTAGACTGAATGAAGTTGAGGAGTTCTATACTCAATACCTGCTCTTGGTGATTCACAATTGGGTTTCCATATAAATGCATTTAACAAACTAAAAGTAAATTAATCTACTTCCAGTTGTTTAAACTACTCACTGGTAAAATTACTTGACTATAAACTTATATTCAAAGAACACCTATTCCATATAATGTATTTTGGAGCATACTTGGCTAGCTCATGAATGATACCATATGCTAAAACAGATTAGCTAATGTTATAATCAAGACTCTTGAAATTTAAGTACAGTAAGTCCTCCATTTTAAAACAAGATGCATGTCAGAAAATCAAAAGTAAATGAATATGCAATTTCAAAGATTTGTGTGTATTTATTATCCACATGTTTGTGCAAAAGGTAAAAAATAAATATTTTTGAAATACCTGATTGTACCTCCTTGTCTTTGAGATGTAAGCTTCAATAATATATATGAGCATTTTTTTTTTCAAATAAATATCCATTCCAAAAGCAGAAGCCCAACAATTTTCTTACTGAAACTAAGGTCTTGCTGCTTTTGGCATTGTTTCCTGTTATTGCATCTGTCTTTTTAAAATAGAATTATATGTCTTATTGCAAGTATATCTTATTCTTTAAAATTACTAAGAATACTTTTAAGTGATCAAAATGAAATTAATGTTTCTAGTTTCTAGCCACTTTATAAAATGTAAAAGCCCAAACGTAGTGATATGTTGAGACACTATGTCTAGCACATATAGAGCTAGATTTGGGAATGGCAGGCAACTCCAGTTCCTTTGTCAGGTAATGTACAAAAATTTAAATTTTGTATACAATAACATTTCATTATGGGCATTTTATTTATTATAACATATAAAAGGTATAAAAATTGTATATGGTCAAAGTACATTATGTAAAAGTCCAGAACTGAATATATATACGTATGTGTTATGGGAATAAATTCAGACTGGCCACTTATATAAAAAACTAGGTAATTAGATTCATAGGATAACATGAGACTAGAGGGGAAAATTTATTATTTACTTAATACTTTCTTATTTTAATATGCCAGTCACATGTTTGCATCTTAAAATTGAAATTAAAATGAGGGAAATGATATGACAAACTTTTTTGAGTCTGTTTTCTAGCTGCAAAGAGTGAAAGCTTTTTTGATGTCCAGGACAAATATTCTTCCAAATAATTCTACTCAGTGCCAGTAAAAATCTAAATAGAAGACAAAAAACAGTAAAAACTATAGCAACAGAAAACAAAGAACAGAATATAGTGCATATAGGGTTTACAATTAACTCTAAGAGAGTGAAGAGCACATATTAAAAAACACAAAGTACATGAATTCAGTGCCCATATAGAAACAGGATTTTTTTAAAAAGCATTCTTTGGGGGAGAGATTTATACTTTTTCAAATTTATTTCATAGTCTAATATTCCCATCTTATTGGTATATAATTATTTGCATATTTTGCCTAGAAACCAAGCTGCTTTTAACTGCACTTTCTAGCTTAATTATCTCAATTTTGACTTGATACAGATTTAGGACATAATATCTATCTAAAAAACAGTTGGTTAGTATAAAATTTCAGCAAATTTCACATTAATGTTTAATTTTAAACAATTTATAAACATGCACTTTCTTCCTAAGTTATATAGGAGTTTTATTATTTGTTTAAAGTGGTGGTTGGTTTGTTTATTCATTTATTGGCATAGTTATATAAGAAGTCTTCCAGTTGAGACCATGGAAACCTCAGCGCTCCCTGAGAAGGAGAAAGAACCATTTTGGTGAGTCCAATCTTGACTCAGAGAATGCATCCAGAAAACGTAATATGCTTAATAGTAATTTAAGTAAAACAAATATTGATACAATATGAAAAGCCAAATTTATATTCAAAATATGGATTGGCAAAATAGATAAACAAATTGTGGTAATACACAATATAATACTATGTAGCAGTAAAAAGAAGAAACCATTGACATGTGCAATAGCATGAATGAATCTCAACAGTATTATGCTAAATGAAAAAATTAATCCAGATACAAAAGGCTACATGCCATATGATTTTGTTTCTCTGATGTCTGCAAAAGGCAAAGCTATAGAAAGAGAACTCAGATCAATGGTTGTCAGATCAAATGGTTGCCAGATCAATGGTTGCTGAGGATTGAGGGAGGGCATTAACTACATGGTGGGATAAAGTTTTAGGAGGGTAAAAATGTTCTATAACTTAATTCCATGGTGGTCTATCCAAGAAAATTGTACCAACAGAATTAAACAGTCAAGGGAGTCTTTATTTGGTACTAGTTTAACAGATGAAAGGGATAGACCTCAACTCCATTGAAACAAAAGTCAGGAGAGTTTTGAAGCTCTTGAGCTGGTGGGAAAGTATTGAAAGACATAAGGTAGGAGTTTGACCAATGTGATTAGGACATCTGAGTTTGCTACTTGGCTTTTTAACAAAGTGAAGCTCTAGCCCTCCCACTAAGACTATGAGATGGGATGTGATCTTTCTTGATGGATGCATCACAAAAGAAGGCTTCCAGGTCCTTGAGAAAGCTAGTACTGACTTGTAAAACTGATAAGCTCTCTCTCCAAAGAGCAGAGAAGGAATTTACAACTGCAAGTTTTCTAGAGCAAATATTAAAAAAAGGAAAGGAAAGGAAAGAGGGAAGGAAGGAAAGAGGGAGGAAGGGAGAGAGGGAAGAAAGGAGGGAAGGAAGGAAGGAAAGAAGGAAGGAAGGAAAGAAAAATAAATGCTGGAAGTCTGTGCTTAGGAAGAAATCTGTCTAAAGTTTAGTCAAGCTGAACAAAATGTTAGGTTCCATGATTGTGTATGTTTGTCAGAACTCATAGATCTCTACTCCTAAAAGATTGACTTTTATGCAAATCATAACTCAATAAATCTGACATTTAACAAAATGCAGCTGGGAAAAATGTCATTGTTGACGTAGAATGAGAGCGGAGGAATCATGATGCCGTGGAGACAGGAAAAAGTGAGATTACAACCCCATCAGAAATGAGTTCTTTTCCATTTTGAGAACATCTAACATCTTTCATTAGTGACATGATAATTCATAAACTTAACATACACAAGACTCTGCTCAGAAATACAAAATAGAGACCATAGTTGTCATGGATAATAAATTGTTTGCTTGCATATCTTTCTGTTTACTGAATTGTTCAGAAAAGTAAGAAGTTGTCACCAAAGGGATATGTTTGATTAAAATCAATAAACTAATATATCCAAATGCTATCTCCAAACTCCCTATTCCCACTGCTTCACAGGATTGCAGCAATTGTCCTACTTTTTCACCAACAACTGATGCACGTAGTTAGGTGAAAAGCGTCTCAGCAGGAATCAACTTTGCATTATTGAATGTGTCTCTCTCTCAGAATGCAATAGTACAGTGGCAGAAAGAGAAAAGAGTTTCTATATATTGACTCCCACACTGCTGAATGTTTTGTTTTACTTCCAGAAGGAGAGTGTCTACCCTCCTTGCAGTAGTACTCGGAGGGCATAGTTCTCATTTTCACCATAAAGTGAGTGACAAGGGGAAGGGATGCAGGGGACCATGATCTCCAGGGAACAGTATACTTTATATATCTTCTTAACAGGATGCACAGGTCTCTTTCCTTCACTCCAGTCACTTCACTGAAAATACAAAAGACTCACTTACCAGCACCCATAGGCATAAGAATCACAGAACCAATCAATCAGCACAAAAACTTCCCTCTGAGGCTCCTTCTTGACCTTGAGAAATGTGACAAATGACTTAAAAGATGGAGCAGACAGAAGTTTTGTGATAAACCAAAAAAAAAAAAAAATTATGTTCTGTTGCATGATGAAGTGAAATAAAATGGAGAAAGCTAGGTATATGTTTAGTTTAAATAAGACCCAATAAATTCTATAACTGCGTTGTGCAGCCTTGGTCCCAGATCAGAGGGACTCAGCCTGCACAGTAATCAGGACTTTCTCAATAAACCTCAGCCTGTTACGGTTCTTACCACATTTACTTTCCCAATACGATAGTACTTTACAGCTATCTACTCGATTATGGCCAGAGTTCCTAGCAGTTATTGATAACCATACCATAGACTTTCTATCTAAGCCAGCACAGTCAGGAGGAAGGCAATCAGCACTGTGAATTTCCTAACCTGGATATATCTTCCTGAAACTTTAAGATGATGACTCAGTGCTGCAATTGAGCTTGTGATTCTCACTGTGGCAAAACTTCTTATGTCATTTTTATTTTTAGTTTTTTGGCACAATTATAGAAAATTATGTAGGAAAATCACAGCTTCTGTTGGGAGGAGACCTGACTGCTTTTAAGAGGTTCTAAACGTTGGGAAAACTCACAGACACTGTGCAGTGCATTTCTTGGTGGAGAAAGGCAGATCAAAATTAGTTTACTAAAAGAACGAAGCAATATTGCAAGACACTTTCAGTGTATCTTTCCTGCCTCTCTACCCTCTCCTTTCTGTGCCCTGCCTTCTAGGCCCTTTGCCTTGGCTGGTATCAAAAATACCTTCTCTTCTAAGGCTTACAGTTCTCTTCAAGAATCACCTCTCTCTGATTCACCTGTTCATTTTCTGTGTGTGTAGCAGAGCTCGGTTTGGTGAGCAGATAGTTGATGAGAATGACAATTTTGAGTAGCTAGGCTTCCACTTCCCTCTCCCAGAGATGCAAGTCAGTAAAATGAATTAGCATAATAGCCAGAGGTGTTTGCAAGCTGAGCTCAGTAAAACCATGTCACAGTAATTTGATATATCATAGAGTGACTTTCCAAAAACCACAAAGAATGGGGAAAAATTTCAGAACATTACCTATGTAACAACATTTCCCTATTACCCACATTATGCATGTGATCATGCTTTGATTTAAAAGCAATATTACGACTTTCAGGTTTGCAACAATAGACTTTTTAGATATTCTTGTTATGTGGAAAAATGACATCAGCATTTTGCAATTAACTTTTCTAGCAGTTTTAGCAATACTGGTATGCTTTTGCTTCCAAATAAGTATCTAATTTCTTTACAACAGCAAGGATGGTGCAAAATAAAGATATGAATGGAAGACCTTGCTAATATTATCTCACTAACTCTTACATAACGGACACTTTTGAGAGTGTGTTAGTAATTACTGTATTAGTACTAGTATAACTAGTATTTAAGTGAAGCTGCTCCAATAGTACTTTCAGTGATTTACATTATTATAACTGCATGCTATTTATGAGGGCACACTATACTTGTGATCCAGTACCTTCTTTACTTGAAGTTTCCAAATGCCTTTACTAACATCTCCCTTTCATACACCTAATCCTGTGCTTCGTTCCCTACTTTGTGTTTGTTAAAAAAAATCTCTGCTGTAAAAAATAGAACGTAGTGATTTTTTTCCAGGGCAGAATGCACATCTCCATTTTTAATGCATGAGCAGGCGTTTTGGTTCATTAAGCTCAGTGGCACTGATAGTAAACTAAAGAGGAATGAAAGGAAGAGGAGCTGAAACGCCATCATCCCACTAATGATACTGAAGCTGCTCAGCTTTATTGGGAGGCTGCCCAGACATTCACTAATAGAAGGCATGGTCCAGGATGTGAACTTGGCAATGCAGTGCCAAGCTGCAAATCTAGATAAAAGGGCATTGCTGGAAAGTTTTCTGGAATAACTTAAGAAATTGTCTAGAATTATGGTGTGTGTGTGCTACCATGTCTGTTGGTGGGTGAGTTAGAGAGAAGAGGAGAGGGAGCACAACATGATAGAATGGAATAAAAGAAATAATTTGAGTGGGAGTGTCCTGTGACCTCAAGAGAGGTTACCTAAGGAGAGCTGCTTCGCTACAGGAATATGCATATCTCAGGAAGCAAGAATGGCAAAATCTCCAGAGAGCATGGTGTCACTATTTGAGGCATTTAGCTCCCAAATGTTAAATCATTTTTGATGAATGTGACTTTTTTAAAGGAAGAGACTAGAATGCTTGGCTCTTCAGATAGCTCACTTTTCCATATCACACTGCTATTTAACTGTTTACTGACAGTTATAATAATTAACATTGTGATTTCTTTCATAAATGAATATTATTGTTCCCAGTTCACTCTTGCAAATGCAGGAGTATACAGAAACGTGCCCTTTCAAACTAGAAGGAAGAAAACAGATTCTCTGTTCAAATTGGGCTCATGCCCGGTTTGAACAGAGAATCACTCAGCTGTGGATGGCAGCTTTCGTGGCCTCTGGCTAACACAAACTCCTCAGTGGCTTTTCAAAGCCACTTAGAATCAAGTTCCAACAGGCTCAAAGTAGAAGCCACAGCTGCAGACACCGAGGAACACCTAAGATGGCCTAGACTCCTGCTCACAGGCCCTTCCTGATTTTAAATTCGTGTATGTTCTGTACAGAAGGTTGGAGGCAAGGAAGAGAAGAGACGTCCTCTCACTCAATTTCCCTCCTCCTTTGCAAGCCCTCAGAGTGAGATAAGCCTTTCGGAAATTAGTCAGGTATATTCTGAAAAACACAGATCATGGATTGCAAGTAACATCTTACAATATCAAGAGGAACCTATAGGGATAGAGTACAGACCATATGGAAGAAATAAAAAAAAATCCAGCAGATGTGTTTGAAAATACAAATGAGATTTAGATAAAGAATACACTTTTATGAGAAGAAACTACAAGCTATTTCTGGGTCCAAGGATTTACAGCCCGGCAGCAATATCCATTTATCATTAGTGTTATTATAATTCCTCTAATTTATTTTAATTTTTACTTCTATATACTTTAGCTATTGAAGAGATATTAAGTATTACTAGCTAGCGGACTAAAATACCTTTATTAAACTAAAAGCATCTTAGAGTTCAGTTAACATCAGCAAGTGAATTGAAGTATTAGCTGGTTTGGCAATATAAATGCATAATCTCAATTTTTACTTGAATCCTTTCTCTCTTCCTCGTATTTCACATCCATTCAATTTATACACCCATGAAGTCGGTGTCTTAAAAAGATATGCAATAAAGAAAAAAATCTTGGACTCAATGGAAGCAAATCTTAAATATATAAAATGATTGTTTTATTTCAACATGACTCGAACTAAGTGTATTTAATACATTCAATACAGAGTAGCCCAGCTAGTTATGTTATTTTAATACTCAATTTAGCATATGTATATTAGCATATTGCTTATCTACTACTACACATAGACATTTTCCTAGGTGCTTTGAGGCTATACAGTGAAAGATTTCTAACTTCTACATCTGTGTTTTCTAGTGCTTGAGCCAAATTTTGCACATGCATCTTTATTGCAACTAGTTTGAACTACAGGCTGTAATAGGGCAAGAAGGTGGAAGATGAGATAGATTCAGGCTGCTATATCAAAGAATGCCTCATGGCAGCAAAGAGAATGGAGCAGAGCATCAGAGAGCAGCAAGACTGTGACCAGAAGCTTAGAGCTTATCAAGAAGAAATATTATGGAAGTAGTGCAGATGAGGCAGGTGAGGTAGCAAAAGTGAGGAGCAGAGAATGGAAACAATTTAGGGTATCTGGTAGCATACAGTGCTCTATCAGAAGAGATAAATTTTAATTACTTTTTGTTGCTGATGTGAATTTTTAAACCAGAAACAATATTCTGACACTAATGACTTATTAAGATAGGCAGAAACTGAGTATAAGAAAAAAATGTTTTAAAAAATTTTTTGAGAGAAATGTTACTTGTTTTTGTGTGTGTGTGTGATTCAGAAGACATAGTAAAGAAATTTTTCCTCTCATGCAGTAATGTTCTTGGAAGTGGAAAAGAAGGAGAAATAGAGAAGATAGTCTATTTTTTTTATCAATTAGATTGATGTGAAATATCCCCTTTCTATATCCTTTCCCCCTTTTTCAAAGGCATTTCTTATACTGAATACCTAAATTTGACAAGTCTGCAGAAGCATTTATTTTTACAAATGGTCTGGTCAACTATCAGAATAATATTAGCCAATGAAAATATTATAATATGGGAAAGTCAGTCTGGCTTTGGGATACTTTTCTTATGCTGTTTTTCTTTGACCTTCTTCTCCTTTAAAATGAACATCACCACCACCAACCCAGCATCCCAACACACATCCACAGAAAAGCAGTTTAACTCGCAAGATTCTCTCAATACTGCAAAGACTTTGGATTGCCTGGTGGATGCAGGACATTGCACTCACACAACCTAAGAATTAGAGACAAGTGTAAAATACGCAACAGCGATATGTGACTTACCTTATTGTGGATGCTGTAGGATCACACAAAGAAGTCACTGGATTCTGATAGAGGCCAAGTTGAAGAACCAGTAGTGGGTGATATTTAAGCTCTATCATGAGCGAAGACCAGGAATTCAGTAGGTGGGCAATTGGGAGCAACGACCCTCAAGGTAGAGAGAGCAGCAGGCTGGAAAGAAAGAAATTAAGGTGTAAGCATGTAGGTGTGTACAGGAGGTCAACCTATAGTGGCTCAAACACTCCTAGAACAGTGCCTAATGAGATGATGTTCTGGGGAAAAACAGCAGCAACAAAACAAACAAACAACCCTGGCATAACGAAGGTTAATATTTACACCTGGCCAGGCAACGTGACTCAAGCCTGTAATCACAGCACTTTGGGAGGCCGAAGCCAGAGAATTGCCTGAGCTCAAGGGTTCGAGATCAGCCTGGGCAACTTAGTGAGACCTTGTCTCTACAGTAAAATAAAATAAAAAAATAAGCTGGGCGTGGTAGCACCCACCTGTAGTGCCAGTTACTTGGAAAGCTGAAGCGGAAGGATTGCCTGAGCCCAGCAGGTCGAGGCTATAGTGACTGTGAGCGTGCCACTGCACACCACCCTTGGCAACTGAGTGAGACTCTGACTCAAAAATATATATATATATATATATGTATATATATATATATTTACACCTTCAGGTTTCTTTTAATGAATTAATGTTTTACTGCTCTCTCATAAGAGGAGCATTCGTTCGTTGAGAGACATTAGTTGCACTTAGAATTTTTATTTCAAGAGGCATTTAATGTAACTTGTATCCTACAGAACACAATATGTCGACTGAGTTAGAATATCGTCAGTCAGCAAGTAAAATGCTTTTCTTTTGTTAGAGGCAGGGAGGTAGCAGCATTCCAGATTCACTGGATATCTGAAACTGGGACACATTCTTTCAAACAAACAAGTGCACACACACATACATTTATGCTGATTATACATCTAGTAATATACCTATAACACTGAAAGAATAATGAAAAGATGAATTAAAAGGGTCCAAATCTCTATGTAACTTCAGCTGTATTTGAGTTTTACAAAGGAGTCAAAGAATTGTTTCCACCTCTAGAAGTAAGTGATCATTCATAGATCAGGTGGCATTTGCTCAGAGCCTCAAAGCTGGTGAAGATGCACATAAAGGAATTTTGAGGCAGAGGAAACAGCAGAAATCAGTCTGTCCAGGGCTTCAGAGGATGGTGAGTAGCCTTGTCTCTATTGAATGTGTGTAGCATGTGTTGCAAATTAAAGATGAGAAAAGTGAGGAAAAACATTTAATCTTATCTAGATACCGAAGGACACTGAATGCCATGATAAGGAGTTTGAAAGTCATTTTCTAGACAGTGAGAAGTTGTAAGTTTGTGAATTGTGACATCATCGTAAAATGAAGAAACTTTGAGGACTTCAGGAGGTCAGTGTTATTTATCTTCAATTAAGATAATATGAGCAGATAGACCTTATGCACTGAGTTATTTTGTGGATAACAGTTTTGTTTTATGGGGTTTATATATTTTTAAATGCTGTCCTTCTATAAAGGGACTTATTTCGCATTAACTGTGTCACAGTAAAAAAGTAATTGCATATACCCTGTTTTTAAACCAATGAACAAATTGCTGTTAAGTATTAATAACTGCTTTTGGAATATATGTTGATGGCATACAAAATTAAATTTGTATTAAATTTATCAAGCATTAGTCTGATTGTGGGGAAGTCATAACTAAACACATGACATGTTGAGGGCAATTATATGCTATATTATATGCTATATATGGAATTAAAACATAAATACCATAATTTAGAGCGTAGAACCAGGAATGTAGGTTGCTTGGTGTCAACAAAGGAAATGGAAGCGGAATCAAGTTTGATGGATGAAAAATATTTGGAAAGATAGACAGGAAGCGCTCAGTTAATCTGTAAGGTGAGATGAAGTTGTGTTGTACCATTCGCCTGGCATTGGAAAGGAATAAATGGGTCTGGCACAAGAAATAAATATTGTTTATGGAGTAGAAGTACATTGAGGAAATATAAGGCAGGCACAGTGTGGCAACAGAGTTTCTAGAGTAGAACAGGATATTTTTAGGTTTTAAAAATGTTGACAAGAGTTTCTTCATGGCGCATGAGATAAATGTTAGTTTTAGAAATGACTACATTGCCTCCAAGAGAATTTCTGAGAAGCCAATGTTCCTTGAAAATAGAAAACTACTTGTTTTTTAATTTGGTGACTGGCTGTCTAGCCCAAATAGATAATACAGTAAGTGATGTTTTAGACAAGTGTAAATTTGCTTTTAGGAGTAGATTGCCTTATGTACAGATTCAATAGTTTAAACATAAAATAATATGACTATTAAATGAAGAACAGGCCAGTATGTTTAAAGCATTTCTTAAGGTTCCTTTAGATAAACCTGTAAAGCTCTTTTGTTTTATCCATCTATAACATTAGAGCTCAAGAATATATAAAACTGAGATAGTTATAGAAGGCATGGGTCATAATCCTGGAATTTTAGGGTTAGCTTTCTAGAAAATTAATATTATTTTCCCATGCCTTGTACAAGAATCCCATTTTAGATGATTATCATTACTATTTTTTGTAAAATATATTAAATTAATATACTTCAGAATTTTATATTGTTATATATCCTTTACTAATATAAAACACTTACCTAAATCACATATCAAAATTGTAAATTATGATATTCTATTCATAGTTTATTTAACTGCATTTAATAGATATTGCATGGATGGCCTAACTACTGTTAATTGACAGCTTATTGTCAGACATGTCTGAAGTACTTTATATAAATTATCTCATTTAAAACTAAAAAATTATTACTATCTCATATATTTTACAGAGGTGTAGAAAGCAATAGCAGTTTACCCAAGTCACACAGCAGGGCGGGTTTGAATTGTGACCCCGCAACACCACACTAAATATCATCACAAATGTTCAAGCAATATGCAGTTCATTTATGATTAATGTATTGAACTATTATAAGTTAAAAAATAACCAAATATGTTCTATGATCCTACTTTTCATTATATTCTGTATATACATCGTTTCAATTAATTCTTCTCATGTTACAGGTGAGAATTCTTTTTTCTTGTGTAGACCTAAAAAGGTGGTCAGACCTTGAAATAGTTTGAGACAATTAAGAGTATTCATATTGGGACTTGAAATATTAAGCAACACAGAGCCCGGGGAAATGTATTTCTCTGTTTTGCAGTACTATAACGAAATATCCAAGGCTAAGTCTTTTAAAAAGGAAAAAGTTTCTGTTGGCTCACGGTACTGCATGGTGCCAGCTATGAGCTTCTGATGAGGCCTCAGGAAGCTTACAATCACAGTGGAGGGTGAAGGCAGAACAGGCATGTCACATGGGGAGAGTAAGAGCGAGCGAGAGAAGGTGCTGGGCTCTTTTTTTTTTTTTTTTTTTTTTTTTTCTTTTTTTTCTCTTTTAAACAACCACCTCTCATGTGAACTCCCTCATTACTGCAAGGGCAGCACCTTGATGAGGAATCCACCCCGCGATCCCATCACTGCCACTAGGCCCCGCCTCCACCACTGAGGATCATGTTTCAGAATAAGATTTGGAGGAGACAGGCTTCCAAACTATATCAGAAAGCCACCTGAATGCAATGAGATTATTTGGGGCTTTAAATTGAAACTTATGCTATTTTTCGGTCCAGCAATGTCTTTATTATTATTATTATTTACCGTTTTTCTGTAGTCCAATGAAGTTTAAAAATCCTTCTGCCCATGATACCAATTTTCAATTACTGAGAATAGACCATTCCATCTGAAAAGCAGTCGTCTCATCCCTCATCAATTCTCCTCTATTTCAGAGGTGTTGGCTGTCACAAACGATGATGTCTGATGTTTGAACTTCATAGGATGATTGTACCCAGGGGCTTTTTAGGCAGCTGTGTTTAGTGTCTCATGGACATTAAAAGTAATACACTCGCCATAGCTCCCTAACAAAGTACTAGTCGTATAGTAAGTACTATGAATCCAACCAGTGTTTTATCAGTATTCTCCTTACTTTGATTTATTGTTTAGTACTTCAGCAACACAATGCAGCCAACCTCTTGTTTGTTCTATTCACTGCAGCCAAGTTGAGCGCTTTGCAGCTATTCCTCCTTCCATGACATCTTCTTTCTTGTCCTGTACCCTGGAGCATGTTTTGGATTTGCTTATATTCCTTCTGTTTGTATTTTGGTTCCAGGATTTGTTTGTATTCATTTGTAATAAACTAGGTGTTTTTTTTTGTCTTCTAGCCAAGTCACTTAAATTATTTAAATGTGTCATAGGATGTCTTATTTCATTTCCTGTTCTGCTTTTTAATTTTATAGTATTAGGAATTGTACAACCTACTGTAAATGCAATTTGAATAATTTTTATTCAGTTAGACATTTGATGTGTTGTCTCACAAATGCATTATTGAGATTTCCTTTCATGTTTCCTTACCGTCTGTAGGTCTGGGCAAAATAAGTAGAGGCATCTTTTGTCAAAGATATCTTTTAGTTGAAGTTATTTTTTTTAACTGAATAAGGTGAGAAAATAGGCTTCTTTCATATTTATGCTATTTGCACATAATTATTCCTAAATTGTCATTTGATATCTATAAGTACATTTGTTTGTTTTCCAAAGCTACCATACCATCTGTAGGAATATGTGTGTGTGTATGTCTCACAAAGAGAAAAAAAAAAGATAATTGGTAGCCTACCACTGTGGACTACAAGGAAACCAAGTATATTCGTTCTGGTGGGCTCACTCATTTCTACATTTCCAGGCATATTGTTTTTTTAGTCATCTATTTTCAATGTAAGACTATGTTTTAGAGTAGAGGCTGGTCTGTGACTGTTGCCAAAGGAATTATGTAGCCAGCTGTAAAATTAGCCTAAGCTTTGTGCATGTTTGTTTTTCTGCCACCCTAGAGAATCCCTTCCCCTGTGCTTTGAAAAGTGGGAGTTCCTAGTATTCATCAGGATAAAATTCAAAATAGAAGAAACACAATCATTAATAATTGTGCATTATATGTACATATATTTTTCATCAGACTTGAGAATAGGTCACTGCTCTTTACTCATTTTAAATGAGCTCACAGCAAATCTGCTAAATGTCTGTTTTCCAAAATGACTGATTTCTCCAAGAGCGAGGAATAGCTTTCATACATAACAGCCTTACTGTTTCTATAGTAATGCCTCCTTCTTGTTACCCTGAATGATAGCGTATCATCGTCTTAGGTTATTCATACTCATGCATTCATTCCCTTGTTTAATTGTGTTCTGTGCATGTGATGCCCTGCCCAATTTGGAAATGGACATCCATTAGAAGAGAACATTTGAAAAACACTGAAGCCATCTTTCCAGTATTCTTGCTTGTCCTACCTTGTGTTCTTCACCTTCTGATCTCTGCATTATTATACATTAAGTTTACCAAGATTTTTCTTTAATTTCAAAATCCCAGTGATTTTTGTTCTTTGGGAATATTTTTTAGAAATAGATTTTTCTTATGCTTTTTCTATTTTAAGCCCTGACACTTATAATTTGCCATCTATCCCTTATTCCACTTTTCAGCTTCCAAATATGCTAAAACTTACTCATCAATTGTGCATGTTCATCACGGTACCTAACAGCACACTCCATAAGGATAAACTCAGGTGTTGAAGGCCCAGATATGAGAAGGCTTTTTTTGTTTTGTTTTGTTTTCCTTATTTTAAAAATTAGTACTTACATTTAGCCTGTTTGTGGGTTTACCTTCACTCATCTCACTTTTTTGCTCTCTGTGTCTTTTTTCTTTTTCCTTTCTTAGAACCAGGTCATTATTCTTGTATCTTTCACTATCTGTGCAGATATTTCTGAAGGTTTTAAAAATCTCTTAGATTGAAGACTGGTGTCAAATGCTGATCAAGGAAAAGAGAGTATTAGATTAAAAGTTTTGTCTTCTCTAATTTTTTATCTGTGCTTAGCAAGTGAAAAGTTAATTTAATCACCCAGTAAGGTAAAAGGGCTGGTGGGAGTCATTGAAGTATGGAAGTCTTCCCTATTTTTTACTGAGTTCAAAAGAGTGCCAGATAAGGTATTTTAATTCGCAAGAGCCACCCACCAGAGAAAAGAAAAAATGTAGGTTCTAAGGATTTGAAAAAATATTTTTTTCTCTATGAACATCAAACTCTGTGTACTTGAAAGGTGCCGTACAATGAAGCTGTTGTTTCTTGACTAAGGTGTTGGTTTAAACATAAAACTCACCATAAGATGCCTAGAGGGAGAAACTGGAGTAAAAATGATCTGATTGCTTTCACAAATCTCAGAAACTCAGAATGGGCAGAAAGCAGGCACATTTTCCCAGAGGAAACCCCTAAAAGCCTGTTTAACTGAAGCTAGCTACTCCAAGGCTTGTGTAAGCTCATATTCTCTCTTTCCTTGACGACTTCTGACTTGGGATTCTTACTGAATTTAAAACCACTTTGGGAAACTTTAGGAGGTTTAGGTAAAAACAAAAGCTTCTAGGAGAGGAGGCAATCCAATGATATTCAGATTTACAGTTGTTAAAATTTTTGTTCCCTATTAATTTTAATATTATTATTTGCTTATAACATACAGTGGTGCATTTTGTTATTTTAAATAGATCTATTTTTTAATGGTCAAAAGGACATATACCTGACTTTCCAGTCTTTCAATTAACACATTTAAAAAATTTTCAACTTGGAAAAGATTAGCTGAACATCAAGCATTGTTAGTAGCTTTCATATTTATTGTTTCATTTAATCTACTCAATTATGTTTTTTTTTTGAGTTGAAATCTCACTCTGTTGCCCAGTCTGGAGAGCAGTGGCACACTCATGGCCATCCCAGCGTCGACCTGCTGGGCTCTGTGCTTCCGCCTCAGCCTTCCAAGTAGCCGGAACTACAGGTACACGCTACTGTGCCCAGCTAATTTTTTAAAAATTTGTTGTAGAGATGAGATCTCACCAAGTTGCCCTGGCTGGTCTCGAGCCCATGGGCTCAGGCAATCCACTTGCCTAGACCCCCACCAAAGTGCTGGTATTACAGGCAGAGCCACCGAGACCAGCCTCAATTTTTAAGATAGGTATTTTCATATTTAGATGATAAAAATTTTACAGTATGTAAGAGTGATCCAATATCAAGTGATAAAGGCTATCTGAATAGTATTCCATATATATGAAATTGAAAAATATCACCATATTAATACAAATAGTATTTATGAAACTATTACCTTTTCTTTACTTCGAGGTTGTATTTTCCATGCTGATGTTTAAAACATTTGGATTCTTTGGAAGTCTCTTTTGGTTTCAAACATAATTTCTCTGACATTATAATAACTGTTAGGGTACGGATGGACAGGGTGAGGGTGGAGAGGCGAGGCAAGGCGCGCAACACTGCCAGGGCTGGCAACCCGGAGGTGCGCGCTGGCAACCCAGAGATCCGAGTAAATTGCAAAGAGTTGCAACACACAGAGGTGAGAGAAGAAAAGATTTATTTAAGAAAAGTTCATCCCCCACAGACAGGGAGTGGGCCTACACTCTAGGGGAGTGTGGCGTCGTAGCCCCCCAGAATCCTGGCTTAAATCCTTTTCTTGGAGATGTTGCACGTGACTGCCATGACTTCTTTATCGACCATCTGTGGATGTCTTGGAGATCCTGTGGCACAGAGACCCATTAATGTCCGCCCGCATTATCACAGCCCCTAGAGAAGGGCATGACAAGGATTGTAATTCTCCTGCACCTTTCCAGACGACATTCCTTAGAGCTAGTGGAGGGTGCTACTCCTGTTATCTCCTAGGCATTCCCAGTGGGTAGCTTCAGGGGATCCTTGGCTTCCCTGTAGATCGTGCCCAATTTACTGGAAGATCAAATTCCCACTTGCTCTCCCTCTGAGTGGTTATAACTTTTGTAATTACAAGTTTCATGACTTTTACAATCCTTGTTCAATGCATGATGTCTTAGGCCTTGTAAATTCCCTTT
>CAUYQG010142990.1:0-12154 GCA_963574415.1 Tarsius wallacei | reverse complement strand
TCAGGTTTAGCAGAACGTGGTCTTTGGATTCCAGTTTTGCTCCCTGGCGTGTGACTGTGTACGAGTTACTTGTTCTCTGTGTACCTCAGTTTCTTTGTCTGTAAAATGGATTGCGGTGACTACTTACAGGAATGCTGTGAGGATGCAGTGCAACAGCACACACGAAGTGGCTCGCAGAGTGTAGGGCTCATTGTGGGCCCTCAAAAATTGTCACGGTTACCACTATTCCTATATTCGTGATTGTATGCACACGAATATACTCCAGCAACCGTTTTTATCTAAATCAGAACCCAAAAGAGAACGCACGTATTAATCTACAGCTTGATGAATGATCACAAAATGCGCACACACGTAACCACCACCCAGGAAAAAACGAGAACATGACCAGGACCACAGAAGCCCCTTTCCTGCTCCCCATTCATTCATAAGAGCCCTGCCCCCACTTCTCTTCTGACCAAAGTTAGCCATTTTCCCAAGCTTCTGGCTCTCAGCAGATACTCAGAAAGGGCCTCCTAGGTTCCAGGCACTGGGCCTCCGTGGACGATGCAGCCTAGGCTCTTGTCACCACGGAGCTTATGTTCCAGAGGCAGGAGCTGGACCACAAAAATGTAGGAATGAGTCCGTTTCAGATAAGGCTAAAGGGTTATGAAGAAAATAAAGCAGGTTTTGACGGTCTAGAAACAGCGGGCTGCAGGGTGGCCAGGGAATGCCCTCCGGAAGAGGTGGCGCTTGGGAAGAAATGGAAGAAGCATCCTGTACAGAGGAAGCCCCGGGATGTCCCAGGTTGGAGTGGCCTGCGGGTGTTTGAAGAACAAGAAGGCCAGAGCACACAGCAAGTGGTGCTTTGGATAGGCGGGGTCAACACCACGAGGGCTTGATAGGCTTTGGGGAAAAACCGGGTTTTAAGGTATGCTGTAATCAGCATCATGAGAAAAACAAAGTCCTGAGGACATTCGGAAGAGGCCGAGATTGCTTCCGCCCCAGTTCTTTCTGACAGCGTCTTGCAGGACAATGCCTTTTCCTTTCTAATACAGGGTCTCGGTTGATCCTCACAACTCCCTGGAGGGGTCTCCGAGCGTGGTCTTGTTATTTCCATCAGAGGTGAGGCGACTGGAACTGGGTGGGCTTAAAGCTTGTGGCAGAACCGCCTCACACCAAGGAGTCCACCAATCCTCACAGGGAACGTCGATGTCGTTAATGTCCCCATAGCTCAGAATCTTCCTATCTAATCAACAAATGGACTCCTGCAGGGCACAGGCCGTCTTATGTCTTCCAAAAGATTACTTGTGGGACACCAGTCACATACCGTACTCATGAATGAAGGGGCCCCAGGTTGATTAATGGGGCCATGGAACACAGTGCCCCCTCCCTTGCCTCACCCCCTTTCTGGAGATTCCAAATGTGAAACGTTGTGAGGGTTCAAGCAGCTCTGCAGCAAAGAAATCTATTAACCTTGCCATTTTCTAGGCCAGAGAAGCCCTTCCCTAGGCAGCGTCCATTGCTGTCTCAAGGAATGCAAGCTCTGGAAGTGCCATTTGGAAAGCACCAGCCCAGAGAACTGCTACTTAGTGCTGACTAAACGGTCTCCTGAAAGAGTTCAAGTGTTTTCTGAGCCTGAAATTTTTCTGTGTGAAGGGATTAGAAACAACATTTTAAAGCACTTCCATGTGCGAAGAATGTAGAATATGGATGAATGGAGATTTGGAGTGTTGAAAGTCATAAATCCACTCCTGTTTTGAACGCTAATGTTAATTACTCTGCCCTTTGAACTCGTAGCGTTTCCATTAGTGTGGTGCTGTGATTGGCTTATACATCGGGATTCCAGGATCTCAAAGCAAGAACCGGCCTTGTCTGGTCTAAAAGATAAATGTTCTAAGCCACACATGGCTTTGATTTGGGATTATTATCTACAAGGATATATATTTACATAGAAAAGAGTCTGTGTATGGATCACTTGCAGCCATCTGTACCTGTTTCCATACAGATTTGGCTTCCTTTAATTTTTTTCTTGCTCGTATCTAGGGATTTACACAGCCATATCCGAACTTGCAGAAAATGTTTTTGAAGGTGTTCAAAAACAAAAGGTTGTAGCAAAGTTTGCGGAAGACTGCCCGAGTCACTTCTAACCTCAGCTTTAGAATTCTTCCAGAATTTTCACGTCTCTTAGCACTCTCCTTTCTCTTCATTCTCCAGCTCCGGCCACGTTGTCTTCTTCATTCTGTTATCTCTGAGGTTCACACTTTAAAAAAAGTGAATATGACTTTATTTCAGTACTCTGTATTGGCTGGAGCTCTGCATTTGTCAAGTTACGTATCAAAAAAAGTTTTGAAATAGGAGGAACTATAGCGGTAAATGGGGCTCTTTACTGCAGGACTTTTCAGTGCCTTTAGTATCCTAATATGCATTATTGCACTCCAGCAGGGAGATAGAGTAGCTGGTATTTTTCCACACTTGTTTAACTACTGAATGCCCACCTCAGTCCCTCGAATTACAGCTTGTAGAAATGCTATGCTGCAAATCCACCCTCGGAGAATGCTGCCGCAGGGTCAAACCCAAACCTCTCCCCTCGAGTTTTCCTTAACCGACTTCTCCGGCATCATGTCTTGTTACCTTTTGCATTTTCTGTTCCAGCAGAACTGCTTTATAATCTTCCTTAAACACTTTGCATTTCTTGCTTTTGGCCTCTTCTCATGTTAGTCTCTCTCTCTCTTCTCCCATCCGTTCCTAGCCAATCTGAAACGCTTCTCTTTCTTCTGCACCTCTAGGAAAGATCCCAGTTCTTCAAATCCTACTTCCTCTGGAAAGACTTTCTTGACACTCGCAGTCCACAAAGAATGTCATCATCGGCCGCACACCTTGAGCCAGTGTACTGGACATTGGCTGCCTTGTGGTTTATCACACACATGCTGTCTCGCCCCTTGAGGCTAACCCTTGTGTGTGCGTGTGCACGTGTGTGTGTGTGTGTGTTTAATCCTTAGCTTTGTCACAGCGGAAACTGCTGAATGAAAAGGACAGTTGATATTTTGTTTTGAAGACTGATGATTTATTTTCTCTGTGTCTGGATGCTAGGTTTCAAATGACCAGGGTGGGTGGGACTGCTGGTTTACTTCCCCTTTGTTTTGGTCCATGTGATGGGCAGAGACTAGAGAAAGGGAATGAACAATTGCTGCAGAAATTGCCACCAACATTAAACGCACATAGAGGGAGCCAGGGTCTGTGAATAAAAGCCCTCTTATTTTCCCTAGATGAGCTTATAGTCTGTTTGGGGAGATAAGATTTATAATACAATGTAATAAAAGGCCATGTTAATGGTACCAGAAATCATCCTAGGAGCACACAGATGGAGCTGTCCCGTCAAAGTGAGGAGGGCGGCAGGAAGGCAGATAGAAGGAATTTAAGCGATGTCAAGAAAAAGATTCGCCCTAGAGAAGATGGTGAGCTAGGCTAAAAGAATAAGATGGAATTAGGCGTTTGGAATCGCAAGAGGAGGTGAAGGAGGTTGCAAGCAGAGGGAAGACACAGTGAGAATGCAGGCCAGAAGATGAGAAACCTGGATGTGCAGGTCGCATGGGAAAACGTGGCAGACACCAAAGGTAGAATTGTATTCGGGGGTCATGGGGGAGAGGGCTTTCACCCCATGGACATTGAGAGGCCGTTCAAACAAAGTTCGAGCTGATGAGTGATGTGGTAAAATTTATGCTTTAGGAAAAATGGCAGAGCAAGTTGACTACAGGTGAGTACAAAGAAGATTCAGCCGAGATCGTTGTGGGTCCAACAATCTTGGTGATTCCCAGCAAGCAGACCTGGCAGCAAGGAGTAAAGAAAACATCCAGCCCCGCTGGGGAGAGAAGGAGACACGTGTTGGGGAGTCCCTTTTTCCAAGGTGGAATTGAATTCTTTGTGTTGAAATAGGTAATAGAGGGGTCTTCAGCTCTCAGTGTCCAGCCGGCCATGCCGTTGTCGCTTCTCTGATGTCACGTGCTCAGCTTATTTCCAGAAGATAAGCCGACTCCCAGTCTGTTCTTTCCTTGCCTCACAACCTGACTGCTGATTTTCCTAGTGGCCTTTTTCTCCGGGTTTCTCTCACTGGCAGCCTGAAGATATCGAATGATAATGAACGAGGAAAGAATGTTCTCCATGGAGAACCTGTTCTGGCATTCTCAGGATCCTGTTTCCTCTGGTGTTCTGAGTAGGATGCTTCAGTCTTCAGAGCTCCGGGGCATCTGATTTAAGAGCCATCTGTTTTAATCAGGCATTTTGCCTGATTTATGAAGAAGGGGACGATGGAGGGGGCGGGGGCAGGTATCTACGATCTTCTCCTAATTGGATCAGAATGATTGTGCAAGTGCCAGAGGCCCAGGCAATGATGTGTTTGTATTATTTGATGTCACGGTTTTCCCTTTCATGGCTCTTTAGCTTAAAGTTTCCAAGTGCCTTGTTAGTGCTTCTCAAATTTTAACAGTTTGCGTTTTTGGAATTCGCAGACTTTTGTTTTTTAGCATATAAATTACTGGATCTTCTTTACATTGTTTCCTCATTTTGTGCATATACCACTCCCTGATGATAAAAATAATTAACAGCTTTGTATCTACATGCCAGATTTATAAAAGTGTATCTAATTCTCTTAGTAACCCACTGAAATTCGTCTTGTTATTATTGTCACCATAGTATAGGTTAGGAAACTGAAATAGAGAAAGGAAATAGTCCCAGGAACGGTATACCCAAGATTCGAACCTAGGCAGCCTAGGTCTGCTGTCCGTGCACATAAGCCCACCATTCCTCAGATGACTTTTACATTTGCTTCAGAGTAGAAAGATGCCGCTAGAGCCATTTTTCTGAAAGAAAACAAAATTTATACTTTCGTGTTCTAGATAATCATGTATTTCTTACTGAGTTCATCTCTTTCCTTTTCAGATATTCTTATGGAAAATACAAATGACATTAAAAAGTTGCCGGGTGGACTTGGTTTTTAGGAAGTGGTAGTGTAGGTGAAGGGACTTGAAAGTCAAAAGAAGTGAGTTTCAACGTCAACATTGATTTGGACGGGCTGTGTCGCCTGTTACTTGAGTGTTCTGCGTCTGTTCCTCATGTGTAAAATAACTTCAGCTTTTTAGTTCCATGAAGCCATCCCGGCAAACAGTAGAGAGAAGGGATTTTGTCTGCTCCGGGGAGAGACATGGCAGCAGGGAATCCTTTTGAGATGACCGGACCTCGCAGACCTCGACTGGAAGGTGCAGAGGTGGGAGGCCGAGACAGAGGGTCTCCCAAAGAAACATATCCTTAAGATAAGATTCGACTTGTACCATTGTGTTCGTTTTACTGGCTTGCTTTCTGGCTTGTCACTCTCATAGAATTATGTTTCTTTTTCCAGAATATAAATTACTACCATTCAGAGTTTTGTCACCGTTTCCTGTTAGCACAAGCATAGTCATCACTAACAGAAGGAACAAAGGTTAAAGGAGTTGGTTGGCATTTTCTTCTGTTGTAAGTTTTATTTGTGAATCAGATTTAACTTAAGCTCAACACCCTGAAACATCTGAAGTTTAACTGGTGACCACGGTGCATCCAAGCAATAATATTAGAGTAGCTGTCGCTTTTAAGATCAGATTGTTATTCCTGTTCTAGATTTAGAATTCGGTATGCAGGTTTCTTCTAGGTCTGTTATCGCTAACTGAAATGTGCTACTGTCAAGAAGGATATGAGAATCTAAGACATCATTTTCATGGAAAAAGCGTGTTTCATTGCATGGCATTCTGCACCTTCTTTGAGACCCCTTCTTCCTGATCTTGCTAACATGAACTTTTCTCTAATATTCTTGTAAACATTGAGGAATAGAGCAAAATTTAGGCATATGTAAAACATTTAATCACCTGGCCTTCTAGTTGTCAGTACTAGAATCTTTACAGTTTGTTTTCTTATAACTAGTATATGTAGACTGCTGATTGTAAATTGAGCTTCTTTTCCATTGCTGATTTGATAGATTCAAACTCTGCACTCACATATGGGCTGTAAGATATTCGATCATGGAAGAGGTGGAGTAGGGAATATAGATCTAAAGTATAGTATAAGAAATGAGCAATGCTTTTTTTTCCCTGTAGTGTGAAATTTGCATGCTAGGGAAGCAAACTAATGTGTGGTGGCAACTGATACCTTTCAAGCCCTGGAGTTCATCCTAACAAGTGGGATTTGGCCACCTGCTTGGTAAGTCTGTAATCACCCTGAATGCCTTCTTCTGCATTTTCACCATCACCGAGGCCTCTCAGTGGCATCTGAGGTGAAATACTGGGAAAACATGTAGACATCAGGCCAATGAATCACAGAAACTATTTTTAAAAAATTGTTTCTGTACCTGTGGGCTGGATGATTGAAGTCACTGGCTTTTGCTTAGGTCGTCTGGGCGTGCCGGTGGGTTGGTTGGCAGAACCCACTTCAAAGACACTTGTCTGAATTTGGGTGAAGGTTGCTCAGGTGCACGTGCTCAGCCTGGAGAAACCAGGAACTGCTAATTAAATGAGAGGAGGAAGAGGACAGTGCCGCGGTGATCCCAGTGCTAGAGACGGAGGACAGCGGCACAGTGATCCCCTTGCTGGGAGGGGTTCGCATGCTCTGTTTTCCCCTGAATGCAACAGGGCTAGTTTCTTACTAGAATTCAGGGCTTTAGGGAATGCAACAAGTCGCGTATAGCTGCTCGCAGCAAAACCTCAAATGAATGGAAATAGGGGTCTGGCTTAACTGAATTTTCTTGTTTATTAAAAGTAAATGCTTTTTTAAAAGAGTAAGCCGTTTTATTAAAAAAGAAAAAGAGCAAGTCCTTTTTTTCTCTTTCTCTGTTCTTGTCCATGAAAATATGCCTTTAATAGAATACAGCGAATACCCTTGAACCTTTTTGATTTATTTGGTGTTTTGAGGATTTCTCCGGGTTCACTTGACCTTGATATTAATCCTTGTGGTAAGATATGAAAATGTAGCTCTGGGAGGTTCAGATTATTTTCTGAAACTTTAAACAACCAAGTAAACACTGACTATGTATTTATTTGATATGGGAGGGTTCTGGTTACTGAAATTAAAACTTTCTAGTACAGTATGATGTAGGCTGTTGTCAGCATACATGATAAACCCAAGAAAGCAAGCTGTGCTATCTTGCAACACGGTTTTCCACCAAACGAAAGAAAATAGACAGTAAAGAAAATACAAACCACCACTTAATAATGCTATCAGAGTTGTTAGATGGGGTCTAGAAATGGACTGTCACTGAAAGCTATTTAGAATCCACATCTGTCTCAGTGGTGCATAAATTTGTGGGTAGGAACAGTTGTTTTTGTGGTATTTCTTAGCTCTCTCTCTCTCTTTTTGACTAAAGCTATAGGAATCCCATGAAAAGTTTAAAAATTTTCACCTTTTCAACTTGCTAAGTTATATTTTTATCATCTGAGGTGGCTTGCATTAATATATCTATATACCACATGATTATACAGCTTTGAAAATAGGAGATGTGTTTATTGTTTAGAGTAAATAAATAAAGTGAAACTAGGCCCAACTGTCAGAATACTTAGGATAGTCGTTTATCACACTATAAGCTTGTCAACTCAGAATGTACCTTTATTAATTTTGTCTTCATTAATTCTAAATTTTGTGATTATTTGGACAGGAGTTGGACTGAGCTTACTTTTGTGAGATTTATGAAAAGCTTCGCTAGATTATATGGAGACTGTTCTTTTGAAATTCCCAAATCCTTGAAAACATTGATAAGCTACTTAAAATCATTCTTCTCAATCATTAGTGGAATCCTGGAGAAAATTTGCTTTTCCGTGCTTCTTTTGTGTGATGTATCAATTCTAGGCTTTATTATAGCAAGACCAAGGAATGGGCTTCTGATGACCAACCGGTCCGTAATGCAGCAAGTGTACTTTTCCCAAAATTTGTTTATGAGTTGGTTTGGGACGTCTCAGAACTCATATTTCCGTCAGGAAAAATCATTGGAAATAGTGAATAAATGTTTGGACTGATCCACCAAAGCCTATTTCAAAAATAGTTCCTATGCAGCTGGGGTATTCTCATACTAATATCTCCAAACTATAGTGCAATTATATAGTCTATCAATTCTAAAGTGCCAGAGCCAGAGTCTGATTAAAATGGCTTTGGTGGGCTGGTTGGAAAATTGCATGGCACTTTCTAATACTACACATGAGTCTGTTCTGTATAAAATTGTTTGTGGGGCTGAGTACAGCTCTTACCAGTGATGCCAGCACTTTTGGAGGCCGAGGTGGGAGGATCCCTTGTGGCAAGGAGCTTGAGACAAGCTTGGGCAACATAGGAGACCCCATCTCTACAAAACATTTAAAAATTAGCCTGGTGTATATGGCACATGCCTGTAGTCCTAGCTACCCAGGAGGCTGAGGTGGGAGGATTGCTTGAGCCCAGGAGTTTGAGGCTGTAGTGAGTTATGATCACACCACTGCACTCCAACCTGCGTGACCGCAAGATTTTGACTCACAAAAGAATTGTCAGTATTCTAAGAGTTAATAATTCATTTGTAAGTGAATGACTCTTTCTAGTAACCGAAAGCATTGTTCAACTCTCATATCATCACTTTCTAGGTCAGAAACTACAGTTTACGTGACTATTATTTTCAACTATTTTAACTACCAGTAATATATTAATACTCTTGAACTATAAGTAATTTCACCTATTTTAGATTATGTTGGCTTTTTGTACTCTGGATTATGATATGAATGATCATTTATAATATTGTTTCTTGGGACAGTGCATTCTACAACTGATTATGGTTTTAAAACTTTGTCTAAGAGCATCCGTATATATATTTGAATTATAAAAATGAGATTAAAATATATTTAGTAATCAAAATCTTCAAATGTAAAACTCTTTGGATGCTGTCCATAGCCTTTTCATCTTTATATGGTCTTTCAAGGTCATAGTTATGAATTTCAGTTGTGACACTGAACAGGATAGTAAGCATTTCGGTTGTTACTGTGTTGAACAAGGAAGTGCTGGTTGAAAGAAGCCTGTTTGTCGATAGGCCTATTTTCTTAAAAATACAAAAGTGTACTTTCTAAGAGGATTCTTTTTTTTCTTAGTTTAGCAAGTCCACATTTGTGGAGTTTACTGAATGTAAAAATATTCTCGCGTGAAATCTTATATGATTCTATCCTGAATATTAAACTTAAAAAACCTAGAAATCAACCAGATCCTAGTTATGAGTGACTCATTGGGTGGTTGCCTAAAGTTATTTATGAGCTCTTTATTTATTTGATCCCGTTCTCTGTTTGAACTCCTATGAAACCACAGTGAGTATTATTCTGGTGGGTGGGCACCATTCCTGACTGGATTAGCAGGAGATGCCACTTAGAGTCAGCTCTGCTGCACCAGGTATACCCGCAATTTGCTTTGTTTTTTTGCCTTGCTGACTGTCTTTCTTTCTTTCACTACCGTGAAATCTCTCTCTTCAGGGAATAAAAACCCTTTGTCCTCTGCTTGGCCACCCTTCAGAAGGCATGTCTTTTTTTAGTGCCTTTGATAGACATTTCCCGCTCTGTTTTCAAATCTTGCTAAACTTGAAAAAGTTTTTGAACCTTGAAAAGTGCATATCCTGATCTGCTTTCAGTCCTAATGCCAGGGAGTAAAATTACACTAATTGCTTTTAATCTCCTCGTCACTTTAGTTTTGATATGAGAACATCGTGGTATTTGTGAGCAGACTTTTGTGCCAGAAAAAATAATATAAAACCATTGCTCAAAAAAATGGTGCCATTAGGAGCCATCAGCGGCACATAATAATGGCAATTAGTGACAATCACGGCCAACTCACTGCTTGCCATATCTGACATTTTTTTAAAAGAGCGAAACATATGAAGTTTATTTTATTATTATTATCATTTTACTTTGCGTAAGTATTTTTACATCTGCTTGTGATTATTCTGCCTTGTAACTACCACCTCAGGCCCACTTCTTTTTAGGGGGAAAAAATGAATTCCTTCTGTAATAAGTTATCGTTTAGAAAAGTTCTCTGACAGACTGTGAGCTCTTCTTATGAAACATTCGATACAAAAAAAAAAAGTGCAGCTATAATTCACTACAGAAGTATGGGTTGGTAACAGAAAGATAGTGGATCTTACGTATACAAGTTGGTTATTTTTTGAAAGGACGAGAATTTGTGCCACATATATTAATGTAAACTTTATTACAGAATGTCACAGGATTAAAAACCCTGTCATCTGGATAAACTGTAGCTTGTACCAGGACAGCGTGGCATCAGATGGAGCCATTTGGACCTCGTTCAAGATGACTTGCTTACTAAAACACCTTCAGTTTAGAATTATATTGCTGCACAGACTCTAATGGAAGAATTAAAGTCACATTCCAGGATACAGGCAAACTTTATATGTACTTTTAAAAAATCCCAAGTGAGTTTAAAAAATTTAAGTATAAGGGAGAAATAACAAGGCTATGTGTCAGAGACTTGAAATAGCATATTTAACATTAATAATAAAAGGGGCCTCTCGCAGATTGTGAAGTGGCGGTTTTTAAAATTAGAAGCCGGGTATGTTGCAACCTTAGAAGCGTATGATATAGCTGTTGCTAGGGTAAGTGTACTGTTTTGTGCCAATAGCTGAGTAAATAAACAAGATAAACCCACATAAATTGATGACTCCGGTCCTTGTGAGTTTAACTCATTGGCCATCTGCTTATTATTATTATTTTAATCCTGTGTTTTCTCACCCTACGATGTCTGTGTATCTGACACTTCGGAATTCAGATTTGCTAGAGGAGATTAGTCAGTCATCTTTGAGGTTTTGCTGTTGGCTTTTCAGTGAAAGTTTGAAAAACCATCGAAGCGTGGAATCGATGATAAGACAACATTTGCAGAAAGTCATGTTCTGAGATTTGTCTATAAGCTGTGAATGTTACTTCTCAGATTTTTAAAGTGTTATTTATTTTTCAGTAGCAGACTCTTTATTTTTAATTTAAAGATAGTCTTATGTCTTTTTTCTACATGTTGCTTCCTGTTGGCATGTTCATATCTGTCTATGAGCACTTTTGTGTTGTGCTCATATAAAAATTGGGAGGATCGGTTGATTTCTTAGGGTGCTGTTTTCTAGGTTTCTAGAGGGGTGTTGAAGATGACCTTGGTAACTCTTAAACTGCGACTGTGCTAACAACACTCACAACAGGCAACCTTCCTCCTGGAATACTGTGATTTGGAGACTGTTTCATAGATACTGTGGGAATAACAGTACCCTTTACTACCTCAAGAATGTGTTAAGTAGTGAAAAAATGTACGTGAATGTACTTTGAGTTCTTTGGAAGAAACCTATTTACATCAGGCATATAACTTATTTCATCATTATCATTTGTGCTTCTTCTAAAAATTGCCCAGGGATGCTGCAGAGTAAGGGAGGTTGTCATTGCACAGACACCAAGCTGCCGGGGTTGCCCACGTGCAAAGGGCGCTGTTTCCCCAGGATTGTAACTCCAGTGCTCGGTAGTGACTTTGAAAATGACATCCTCTCAAACTGGAGAACTCTCCAATTGAATAAGCTTTCTCCAGACTTGCTGTGCCCTCCAGCACTCACCTTCTGCTGCCGAAGAGAACACCTTTTTCTCCATGTGGGCTGTCTGAGACAGTTTTGCTTGTGACTCCCACTATGTCAATGGTATTGGACCATCTCTCTATCTAAGAGGCACAGGGTATTCTGACTCAGATGGGATTGTCCCAGTATCCTGCCAGATAACAAGAAAACAGACTGCAGAGACTTGGAGGAAAAAGAAAAAAATGTCATAGATGTGTCCAATCCACGTTTGGAGCTGCCACTCCAGTTGGGATATTTTTTCTTATCAGTGACACTGGGGGAAAGTCTTCATCTCTTGGTACATCTCTTGGTACACCTTTATACACCATTTTTCTTTCTTTTTTTTAATATTCAATATTTTTTATTATGATATTGTGGGGCACAGTTAAGGGTTATGTATACAAATATGCTTCGTTCAGGCACCCTTGATGATAAGAGGTGTCTCCCCATCCCCAGACAGATATTTACTACCATTAATCCCATCACCCTACCCCTCCCCCCGCCATAGTTTCCCACCACTGTCAGTCATTTTCTTATGGTAATACGTTGGATGATCAAGGTCTACTA
>CAUYQG010142989.1:0-12159 GCA_963574415.1 Tarsius wallacei | reverse complement strand
GGATTTATTGTAGAGACGAGGTCTCGCCAAATTGCCCGGGCTGGTCTTGAACCCACGGGCTCAGGCAATCCGCTCACCTTGGCCTCCCAAAGTGCTGGGATTACAGGCTGAGCTACTGAGCCTGGCCTCACGTACAGTTTTCTATCATACTAAGAACGCTTTTAAATTAAAAAAAAAAAACTCAGTCCCCATAGTTAAACATTTAGCTCCTCCTCCTATTTTGCATTATTATAAATAAAGCATTGACAAATACTTTTGCCCATAGGGTCTTTTTTCAAAGTTAAGATTATTTCCTTGAGAAAGATGCAGAACTGGACTTGGGTTCAGGTCACAGAGGGCTGGGCCAGCTGTAGTGTGTGCGTGAGTGTATGTGCTTGTGATGTGTCAGGACTGCATTTCTCACTAGCTCTTCATGAGAGGGAAACTGAGGCAGGCCTCTTCCCCAGATCCATGAGAGAGCCAAGTGATCCATTCTTTCAGCCTATTGATCTTGAGGGGACAGAGGTAGAGAAAAGGCTTCTCAGTGACTCATTTACTGGGCCTGAAATCCCTCTGAACTTTCAGGCTGACCAGGCCAAAGCCCTTCAGCCCTCGTGACCAAATACTCCCCCGTGTCAGGCCGCCTCCGGGACTGTGGAGATGAACACTCCTGCTGAGGTATTTTATGTCCTGCATGGCTGGCCCGCCCAGCGAGTACAGCCCTCTGCTCAGATGTGCTTTCCGACCTGTGTGTTGTTCCAGTTTGGCTGAGCTCGGTTCCAAGGCAGGCTGGCTGGTTTTCCCCTCCAAAAGACTAGTCAGTGGGGTCAGCCAGCGGATAAGCTAAAGTTAACTTAGCTATTATTGCTTTTTTGTTAATGAGGGGAGGACCAGCTGTGAAGATGCCAAACTGTTAGAAATGCTGTGCAGTCCTTGGGATTTAATATGCCAGAGCAAATTCTATGTTCAGGCAAAAGAAAGCAGTTGACAATGATTTAAATCCTGACTGGACTCCCAAGGGTCCCTGGTGCTTCCCTGAGCTTTCATTTTTATTATTTTTTTGAAAAATATTTTTCTTATGAAGCTATGGATCTTGGAAGCTGTGAGAAGCATGGACGACCTCATTGGACTCATCAGTGGCAGGAGCTCTCTTTTGTGGAGAGCAGAAAGGGCTATAATTAAGCTGTGGTGGGAGAAGGGATGTGGGGGCGTGGTGGAGGATGAGGCTTTAGAGAGCTTGTGTCACTGAAACCCTAGAGTTGGCTAGGGAGTGATGGCTGCATACCTATCCTGCGGGACCGTGAGGGTTGAGGGAAAAGGAGCAGGGATTGGCTTCCCTTGGATTGTAATTAATAGGAACAGATCAACTCATTCTCAGAGATGAGTTTCCGAAGAATATCCTGGGTGTTCCTGAGCCCAAGAACACTTGACTTGCGTCTTAAAATTCCATAGCCCACAAGCATGTTCACAGATGCCGTTCCAAGTGACCTCCTTCGACAATGAAGCAATGTGCCTGTAGAGTTGAAACCATTCGAAAAAAACTTTGTTATAATCGATGTACAAAAATGTACAAAATGCTTTGAAGCAATCAGATCTGAGATGTTCCTGCTATAAAGTAGTCTGTGAACAAGTCAAATTGAAAGCACGGAAGTGAGCTGGGCCTGTAAGCTGAGAGATCTAAGAGAAAGGATATTTTTAGTGTGACCTATATTTGCAGTCTACCTACTGTGCACCAGTGCAGTGTGTGGCCCTGGGGGACAGAGGTGTGTAGGTCTTGATTTCTTGCCTCCAGGCACCTAGCTGAGGAAAGACCTACTGTGGCCATAGTGCCAAGAGCAGGTAGGAGGAGGGAATGGGGTGCTTGTAAGGCCCAAAGGAGGCCACATGAGCTGGGCTTGAAGAGTTAGCCCATTATTGTTGCTTAGAGATGTGGGAGAAGGGTCCAGAAGGCCAGGACTCTGTCTGAATGAAGGCAGAGGCACAGGTCTAAGTGGTGTCCTTGGAAGTGTGACTGTTGGGGAGGAAAAGATGAGTAGGAAGTAGCCGCTGCTCCCAAAATGTGGAGGGCTTTGATATTCATCTGAGGGAGTTTGAACTTGATTCTGTAGCTGGTAGGGACCCATGGAAGGTTTCAGAGAGGGAAGTAACTTGAAAATTGCAATTATTATTTTTATTATTTTTTTTTGAGTTGGAGTCTCACTCTGTCGCCCAGACTGGAGTGCAGTGGCCGCTCCTGGCCACCGCAACCTCGACCTGCTGGGCTCCGGCAATCCTTCCGCTTCAGCCTTCCGAGTAACTGGAACTACAGGCGTGCGCTATCACGCCCGGCTGATTTTTGATTTATTGTAGAGATGAGGTCTTGCCAAGTTGCCCAGGCGAGTCTCGAACCCGCAGGCTCAGGCAATCCACTCACCTCAGCCTCCCAAAGGCGCGGGATTACAGGCTGAGCCACCGAGCCCGGCATTAATGAAAAGCAAACACATAAATACCTGCACTTGGAAATGTATTTTAGCTATACTGAAGTGTACAAAGCAAAAAGTGAAAATACTCCCCTTCCCACAGGTGGCCACTGTTTTCCTTCATGTCATTTTTTCCACCTGTATCAATACATATGGTTACACAGAAGCCAACCCTAGAAGGGGGAAGGAAGATGGTTCTACAGACTCTCTCTGTCACACACACATGCGCCCCTACCTTTTACTATTTAAAATTATGCCGGGCTCGGTGGCTCAGCCTGTAATCCCAGCGCTTTGGGAGGCCGAGGTGAGTGGATTGCTTGAGCCCGCGGGTTCGAGACCCGCCTGGGCAACTTGGCGAGACCTCATCTCTACAATAAATAAAATATATTAGCCTGGTATGGTAGCACGCGCCTGTAGTTCTGGCTACTTGGAAGGCTGAGGCGGAAGAATCACCAGAACCCAGTAGGTCGAGGCTGCGGTGGCCGGGAGCGTGCCACTGCATTCCAGTCTGGGTGACAGAGTGAGACTACAACTCAAAAAAAAATAAAAAATAAAATAAAAAATAAAATTATATAAACTAGTCCAGGTGCGGTGGCTTAAGCCTGTAATCCCAGCACTTTGGAAGGCCGAAGTGAAAGGATTGCCTGAGCCCACAAGTTCAAGACCAGCCCGGGCAACTTGGTGAGACCTCTTCTCTACAATAAATTAAAAAACTAGCCGAGTGTGGTAGCGCGGGCCTGTAGTTCCAGCTACTTGGAAGGCTGAGGCTGAAGGATTGCCGGAGCCCAGCAGCTCGAGGCTGCAGCGGCCGGGAGCGGCCACTGCACTCCAGTCTGGGCGACAGAGTGAGACTCCAACTCAAAAAAAAAATTATATAACTATGGAAGTCTATGTAGTATCTTCTCATTTGAATCACTGTACTCTCCTCCGTATTATTTCAGAACACGGTTTTATTGGATACTCACCAGAACTGCTACAGAACAACACTCTGCCAGATTATAGCCCCGGCGAGTCCTTTTTCACTGTCTTTGGAGTTTTCTTCCCAGCGGCTACAGGTATTGTAATTTGGGTGCTTTTTTTCACTCTCATATTAGGGGTATAAATGCTTCATTTCCTAAGTTTAGTGTCATAATTGGCTTACACATGCCCTTAGTACGTATATCTGACTCTAGAGATGGGCTAAACCTTGGCTAAGACTATTATTATTTTATTATTTATTTTTTTGAGTTGGAGTCACACTCCACACCACACCGGGCTCATTTTTTGTTTTATTGTAGAGATGAGGTCTCGCCAAGTTGCCCAGGCTGGCTTGAACCCGTGGGCTCAGGCAATCCTCTCACCTCGGCCTCCCAAAGTGGTGGGATTATAGGCATGAGCCACCATGCCCGGCAAGACCATTATTTTAGCAGAGAGTTTATGTGTTCATAATTCCTGAAAGCACCCTATGTAAGTTAACCCTTCTTACCACTTATATATGTATGTTGACACCTCTAGGCCAAGTTAATAGCAGGGCCGTATATCTCTTAGGGTTGAACGAGATGTATTCTCCAGCAGGACAAGCTGCTCTTTCACACCTGGAATGAGTGAATACTTGGTCTAGAAACTTCCCCTTCTCCCTGCCCCCACCAGTGTGTCTTCCCTCACGGTGCAGATATGCTATTGTCTTTTCTTGCTGTACTGTGTGTGAGCCAAACCAGGGTCCCATGGGCAAGGAATGAATCTCCTTACCCTTCCCTTCCCTATGTTCCGGCTCTACAGTGGCCATAGAAAAGCCTTCCAAAGTCAAGGTCCTGGCTGGGCGCAGTGTCTCATACCTGTAATCCCAGCACTTTGGGAGGCCGAGGTGGGTGAATTGCTTAAGCCTGGGCAACGTAATGAAACCCCACCTCCACACACACACAAAAAAAATTAGCCGGGCATGGTGGTGCACACCTATAGTCCCAGCTACTTGGGATGCTGAGGTAGAAGGATCGCCTCAGCCCAGGAAGTCAAGGCTGCAGTGAGCCGTGATTGTCATGATCATGCCACTGCACTCCAGCCTGAGCCACAGAGTGAGACTCTGACTCAAAACAAAAAAACAAAGTTGGGGTCCTATAGAAGTCTTGCCTCATGCTTGGATCCCACGTTTGCTAGAGTCTGTACTTGTCCCCAGGGCACAGACTCTGAAAAGCATTTCACTCTTGATCAGGAGAGTGTTGATAACCTGGAGTGAGTCTGCCATCGTCTTTCTTGTCTCTCTTTTCTTCCTCTCTGCCTTCCTACATGTGGGTATTTCCTTAGTCATTATCCTCTCCCCAAATAGAATAGAGGTAGAAAAAGAAGAAGCTGCTGGAATGTCTAAGGTTAGAAAGGTTGTCCATACAAGTGTTGGCAAGAATGTGGAGACCTGAACTCTTAAGCACTGCTGATGGGAACGCAAAATAGTGCAACTACTTTGAAAAAAAGTTTCTTGAAAATTAGACATACACCTAGCCATTCCACTCCTAGTTATCCACTGCAAAGGATCAAAGGTGTGCATTTATGTGAAGACTTGTACATGAAATTTCAAAGCAGTTTAATTTATGATAGTCCCAAACTGGAAACAGCTTGAATATTCATTGACAGGTGGATGGAGAAACAAATGGTGGTGTAGCTGTGTGTAGTATGGATACTCAACAATATAGAAAACTACCCAGCAGTAACAAGAAATGAGCTATCGTACCATACAACGATACAGATGAATCTTAAAATAATTATGCCAAGTGAAAAAATCAGACCAAAAAAAGAGTAAATAAAAAAATGATATAAAATTCCATTTATTACATTCTAGAAAATGCAAGCTATAGTGACAGAAAGTAGATCAGTGGATACCTGGGAATGGGGGTGAGGGGAGCAGGAGGGAGGGATTATGAGGTCCGGGGGGAAATTTTGAAGCATGAAAAACATATTCCTGGCCCGGCGCAGTGGCTCAAGCCTGTAATCCCAGCAGGGGAGCCCGAGGCAAGTGGATTGCCTGAGCCCGTGGGTTCGAGACCAGCCTGAGCAACTTGGTGAGACCTCGTCTCTACAATAAATCCAAAAATTAGCCGGTCATGGTAGCGTGTGCCTGTAATTCCGGCTACTTGGAAGGCTGAGGCGGAAGGATCGCCAGAGCCCAGCAGGTTGATGCTGGGGTGGCCATGAGCGTGCCACTGCATTCCAGTCCGGGCGACAGAGTGAGACTCCGACTCAAAAAGAAAAACGTATTCCTGATTGTTTGATGGTATATGTCACAAGTATATGTCAGAGCTTTTTAAGTTGTTACACTTTATACATGTGCAGGTTACTATATGTTAGTTATACCTCAGTAGAACTGGTAAGATGGAAAAATTAGTAACTTTAGTCATCTTTAATAGATTTTCCTCAATCCCACTCCTTCCGATGGTGATGGCCTTTCTCTTCTTCCTGTTTCACTCCTACCTCCCGCTTCACTCCCCCACGCTCTCCTTTGGAATTCCAAGCCTGTCTCTCCAATGACATGTCTTTCCAAGGTCATCGGTGACTTCCTTGTGACTAAGTTCAGTGGGCATTTTTAGCTTCTCGCTTTATTTGACCTCTCAGCAGCAACTCACTTCCTCTTCCTCTTCTCTTGCTTTCCACGAGGCAGCAGCCTCCCAGTCTCCTCCTACTCTCTGACTTGCCTTTGTAGCAAGTCAGAGGCCTCCTCTCCGGCCGGCCCCTTCAGTGTTGGGTTCTTCAGACTGTTCCCAGGCCCTGGTCTCTTCTTTCTCCCTTGTTTTCTTTGGAAGCTCATCCATACCCACTATTGAATAGCCACCCACAAAGCTGATGACTCCTCAATTTATACCTCCAGCCCAGATGTCTCCTCCAAGTTTCACATCTTACATCCAGTGCCTACATGATATCTTCTCTTGGGTGTCTCAGACCCAACAAGCTCAGAACCAATCTCATCTCACTTGCGTCCCCACAAGTTCTCCTGATCTCCTGACCTCCAGATACGGCATCTCCACCCGGCAGGTTGCTTATGCCAGTGAGGGGGAGTTCTTTGTGATACCTCTCTCTTTCTTCCCTGTAACTCCAAGTCCCATCGCTTTTGCCTCCTAAATATCACTGGACTCTCTATGTCTCTTTATCTCTCCCACCTGACCACTTTGGTCCAAGCCTCCCGTCTCACTTGGATCCCTGCGACAGCCTTCTACCTGACCTTTCTTGAGTCTGGGTCTGGAACTAGGGCTCAGTAGTGGCAGGTAAAGAGAGTCAGTTTCTTTACCTTCATTCTGCAAGGATGACTTGAAGCTGATTCCCATCATTCAGGAAGCCACACCTGGTCCTGCATGTTGTTCCAATTCCGGGGTCTTAGGGTCTCCCGAGACACGAAGGCCTGTTTGGAGGCTCTGGCAACTCCTCATCTGTGTATGCAGCCAGGCCCTCCCACTGTGGTGTTGGCAGAGCCCTTTGGGTATGTGCTGCCTCTGAGCCACTTTTGGGGACCAGCAATCTGCTGAGGCTCTGAACCCTATGCTTAGGGTCTGGTCTGTGCACCTCCCACACCTTCATTTCTGGGATCTTACTGGTTCCTCACCACTACTGCCAGGGAGTAGGTCCCAGGTCCTCATTTCTCCAGAACCTATGGGCAGCCTCGCTTTCCCTGCTCCCAACGCCAGGGCCAATCTTCTGTTCAAATATGGGGGACACTCCTGTCCAGGCCAGCTTCCAAGGTATGTGACCATGCATTCACACTGGGCTCCTTGCTAAGAAGGGCCTCATATTCCTTTTAATGCTTCATCATTGCTAAAACTCTTAATTTTTGAACAAGAGGTCCTGCACTTTTATTTGCATGTTGACCCGCAAACTGTGTGGTAGTTTCTGTTTTTGTTCCTTCATGCTTTCCCCAGCTATTCTGCCTCTTTCCTACTTCCTCATCCTCCAAAGTCTCCTGTGGACCTAGGCTTTTGAGAAACAGAAGCCAGAATGGTGTGCAGGCAAATTCTGCTTCCTCTCTGCCGCATGTCTCCCCCAAGGCAATAAAATATAGGTCAGCTTCCTCTTGAATGGGCAGAAAGGGAAAGGGAAAAAATAGAGGGAATAAAAAAAAGGTTAACATCTGAAAATGTTTCCCAGCCCCTCTCCCATTCCCCTCCCACTTAGAAATTGAACACATGTTCAAGGGGCTTCTCGTCTGAGCATTCTCTGGGGTGGGCCGTGAGTCCCCATCAAGTGAAGAAACTTAGGCTGAGATGCCAGGGTAGCAGTCACCCCTGAGGCAGGGACTGTGGGCCTCCGTGGTGGGTTGCACTCCATAGGCAATGTCCCAGGTGTCCTCAGTAATGTGGCCCCACGGTGCCCCATCCACAGGGCTCCACAGCTTTCCTCCCTGGCTGCTCCAGGCCCTAAGAGATGGGATGCCTGGTCTGAGTTGGGGGCAGGGGTTGCGAGGCTCCCCTCCAGTACTTTGCCCTTCAGATGGTAATTAGTGACAGCCTGAAGGCCTGAGGCTTGAAGGTGACTCCCAGAAGCCCAGTGTTTGAGCTGGATTAACATTTGAGATTAGCTAGTCCAGTGACCCTCAACTTTTTGTCTTTTTAATCCTTATTATTTTTCTTTCTTTTCTTTTTTTTTTTTTTTTTTTTTAGAGATGAGGTCTCACTTTGTTGCCCAGGCTGGTCTCAAACTCCTGGGCTAAAGCAATCCTCTCGCTTCAGCCTCCCAAAGTGCTGGGATTACCACCGCACCCGCCTTATTCCTTTTTGATAATCATCCTAAAAACCTCACAAGACACTGGAAATTCTGGATCAGGGAAGGGTGTCTATGCCCTTTCTCTGAGCAAGATAGCTAACTAAGACTATTAGTCAAGATTTACTTTCTGTGGTTTAAATTGCGAAAATATTATTGTGTAATATTCCAAATATAAAATGATAATATTGCATAACCTATAACTACAGGGCTTCTGTACCCCACCCCTCTAAGGGGACATGTTTTCCTGTCCCTCCCACTCCCCCTTGGCCCAACTAAGAATAAGAATCACTGATCTGATCCTTTATTTTGCCAACTGGGGAAGGAGGGGCACAGAGGAGTTTATGCAGGACTTGACAAAGGTCACATAGCTAATTAGTGGCCTGAGTTGGGCCATCACCCTGCTGTGAAGGACTGGCCTCCCTGGTTCTCTCTCTGTTTATCAGGGGCCCAATGTAAACACAGTAGACAGGATGAATGATTTGTATTACTTGTTTTCTCCTGGCAGATGTTCGGTTAAGCTATGAAAAGCATGGATGATTGGCAGTTTCCATGGTGATAGATTTGCCAAGGATTAGCTCTGAGTGAGTCATGGCTGGGGCTCCCTCCAACGCCATCCTCTTCTGGAACAAGAGAACCTCCAGGCTGTGGCAAGGGGAGAGTTTTGAAGAACAATCACTTCTCTCCCCTAGATCCCCAGCCTCCCACCAGAAATATGTTATTTAAGTTACTTCAGATATTTTATCCCAAGGGCAGGCAGCTTCCTGAGAACAGCAGCTGGAGATTTGGTCTCAAGGGCTCCTCTGGATTGATGAAGCAATCTTCCTGGCCCCCTCATTGCACTCCCCTCTACCGTGTCCTGTGGTGGTCGCTGCAGGGGTGGGGTGAGGGGTTTGAAGTAGACTCTGCATTTGCTTTGTTTCTTAAAACACTTTCCTTCTCCCAGCTGCACCACCAAACTTTCCCAAAAAACAAACATCTTTTGCTATAGGGTTTTCACAGACACATACGTACATACACACACGCACACATACACAGACACACAAATGCAGCCATTCCAGGCATCCAGGAGCACAATTCATGGAGGGACTAGAAAAATGGAAATTCACTGAGAAGAATATCAGTCATGTGAAGTCATATAACCCTTGTCCCCAAATTCCAAACTCTTACTGGAAGGGATAAAGGCATCTTTGGCCACAAACAACACATGGGCCTGTGGTTGACCACACCCAGCATAAAAAATGTGGTGGGAAATCAACAGCCTTTACCAGAATGTCCGTAGCCACCTTCCTCATCAAGAGCCCTGCTATTTCTGTGATGCCCTTTGATCTCCCTGGGTCTGACTCCTCCCCACTCACACACACACCCTGTGAAGCTCTGGGAGTCTGTTGGGCCCTGGGACTGGCTGGCTGTCTCTAGGCTCCTCAGCCCTCATTGCCTGGATCAGGATGCCCTGAGGTTACTACTTCCTTCCCTACCCAGGCCGTTAGTGCTGACGCTTCTTCCAGCCTACCTTCCCCATGTCTCCCCTCCTAAGCCACTCACTAGGTGTCCTCACAAGTTATGTGTCTTGTGAGTGAGAGGACAAGGACCTGCGAGAGCAGAATGGGGTCCCCAGGTTTAAGGACTAGAGAGCCCCAAGTAAGCACAGCCTGAAGATGGGGCTCTGCTTCATCCTGATGGGCTTGTGAGCAGGAACAGGAGGAAAGAAGGAAGCTTTATAATTATTATACATAGTTATTCTTGTAATTTTATTTATAGACTTAATTTATAACTTCATCAATATTAGTATAAGTATCCACAGTAATTTTTATCATTCCAGTAGCCTATTACGTCGGATACTGTGCTGGGCACTTTGCATGCTGTCTTTCTTTCTTTTTTTTTTTTTTTTTTCTTTTTGAGTTGGCGTCTCCCTCTGTCGCCCAGACTGGAGCGCAGTGGCCGCTCCCGGCCACCGCAGCCTCGACCTGCTGGGCTCCGGCGATTCTTCCGCCTCAGCCTTCCAAGTAGCTGGAACTACAGGCGCGCGCTACCACGCCCGGCTAATTTTTGATTTGTTGTAGAGAGGAGGTCTCGCCAAGTTGCCCAGGCGGGTCTCGAACCCGCGGGCTCAGGCATTCCACTCACCTCAGCCTCCCAAAGCATGGGATTACAGGCTGAGCCACCGAGCCCGGCTCAAAGCCCTGTTTCTATTTCATATTTGTAATTCTGAACTTTAAAAAAATTTCAGACCCCATGGAACCGAGGTTCTATTATTTGCCCGTTTTACAGAGGAGGAAATAAAGACACAGGTTATTTCCCTGTGATGAACCCCCCTGTTCCCCCTGTACCTAGAGAGGGTGCCAGAAGAGAAGGCACCCAGTGCTGGAAACTGCCCCCCACCCAGAAGCTATATACTAAATCTTGCTTGAGTCCTGGTGTTTGAAAGTCTCATGATTTGACCCTGTCCCAGCAGAATCTCTAAAACGTTGGGAGGGTGAGGGACTCAGGAGTTCTGCCTCCAAGAACAGAGCAAGAGGGGCTGAATGGTTCCTGCAGGAACAGCTAAACAAACTGATAAGACAAGTGTGGGAAGGTGAGGGGTTTGGAAATCAGGAGGAAGATAAGGGGAGGCAGACCAGGGATTTCTGAGTAAGGAGTAGAGCCCATCTTTCCCAGGTTGACATTTATTTAGCACCTACTAAGTTCCAGGCACTGTGCTAGGTACCTTATAAATGTTTGTTCTAGCTTCATCGCAGCCCTGGAAAGTAAATAGTAAATAGCATTATCCCCATTTGCAAATGAGAAAACCAAGGCTCGGAGCTACACTGCCTCCAAATAGTGCCTTCAACAAATAAGACAGTGGATAAGACTTGAGCACTTTAATGCATGTATATTCTACCTTAATAAAAAAAAATAGTAAATTTATAAACATAAAGGCAGCAGAGAAAACAGGCAGTAGAGAAAACGGAAAGAAAAAATTGAAGAGATTCTAAGGACACAGGTTTGGATTGAAATATCTCCAGGAGGGAGCTTGGAAGTTCCTTAAGAAAAAGTAAGTAGTCCTTTAATGAACTAATAAGAAGCAGAAAAGCCTAGAAAAACCGTCTGACTATTCTTTTCTTACTAATCCTCATTTTCAAAAACACAAAAGAAACCTGCAGTGGGAAGTAGGTTTGTGGTAATTGGTGATAATTAAGGACTATGATATGTCTATGTGTGCCATGGCTGAGTTGTGGGCAGGGAGAGAAAGGAGATGACCCGCCATCTTGGACATGACAGTCAGTGGTCACTTGACGTTTGTACTGGTTATTTTATCCAAGGACTTATTTTCAAAACCTGCAAGGGATGGATTCCTCTCTGGGCCATCCATGTCTGTTGTCAGACCAGACAGTGGAATCAGGCACTAGCCCCAAGACCCCTGTCCACCTGGTGCTATCACCCAATGCCTAGGAGGCTGTGGATGACACTGGAGGGTATGGCCTCATTAACTAAGTTGGTCAAATGATGGCCGTCCCCATCATTCTTACATATTAAAGCCGAGACAATAAAGATATGCCTGAAGGCCATAGGACTAGGGTGGAAGACCCAGCCAGAAAGCTTTCCCCAAACTAAGGAAGCTGTTTACCTAAGTCACATGGTAACAATGTGCAGACCAGATCATCATCCTGATACAGGGAGAAAATGTGTTTTTGGGTAAAGTGATTAACTGCTTCCTGGAACTGGCAGTTGAAAACCCACAAGGAGAGGAAATACCATCAACCAGGCACAGGCTAGTGATTCCAAACTGGCGATGCACGTACCTGTGGGTAATCCAATGTGTGGTAGTGCCGATTAGAACTGATAAGCTCAGCCTTCTTGCGGGGAACGTAACCCCAAATTAATCATGCAGTGACTGTGTTTTATTTATTTATTTTTTTTGAGTTGAAGTCTCACTCTGTCACCCAGACTGGAGTGCAGTGGCCGCTCCCGGCCACCACAGCCTCCACCTGCTGGGCTCCGGCGATCCTTCCGCCTCAGCCTTCCAAGT
>CAUYQG010142988.1:0-13551 GCA_963574415.1 Tarsius wallacei | reverse complement strand
TGTTCCATGGGTTTATATGACTGTTCTTGTACTAATAGCTTGTTGTTTTGACGATTGTAGCTTTATAATAGAGTTTAAAGTCTGGAAGTGTGATACCTTCCATTTTGTTTCTTTTGCTGAGGATGGTTTTGGCTATTCATGGTCATTTATGTTTCCATATGAATTTCTGTGTTGTTTCCAGGTCTGAGAAGAAGGATGCTGGTAATTTAATGGTTATTTCATTCAATCTGTAGATTGTCTTTGGTAGGATGGACATCTTAACAATGTTGATTCTTCCAATCCATGAGCATGGAATGTTTTTCCATTTGCTTGTGTTGTCTTTTATTTCTTTGAGCAGTGCTTTGTAGTTTTTGTTGTAAATATCTTTCACTTCTCCGGTTAGGAAGACGTTGAGGTATTTCATTTTTTTGTGGTTAGTATTAATGGGATTGTGTTTTTTATTTGGTTCTCTGTCTACTTGTTGCTGGTGTAGAAACATACAAATGTCTTTTGCATGTTTATTTTGTACCCTGAGACTTTGCCAAGGTCCTTTATTAGTCAAGGAGGTTTTTGACAGATTCTTTTGGATTTTTGAGCTATAGGATCAGCAAAGAGGCATAACTTGACTTCCTCTTTTCCTATTTGGATACCCCTGATTTCCTTCTCTTGTCTGATTGCTCTACCTAGGACTTCCAACACTGTGTTGGAAAGAAGGAATGAGAGTGGGCGGCCTTGTCTTGTTTTCAGGGGAAATGCTACCAATTTCTGCTTATTTAACAATATGCTGGCTGTGAGTTTATCATAGGCGGCTCTTACTATTCTGATGTATGTTCCCTTTATGCCTAGATGTTCAAGGGTTTTTATAAAGAAGCAATGCTGGATTTTATCAAAAGTTTTTCTCCATCTAATGATATACTCATGTGGTTCTTGTTTTTATATCTGTTGATGTATTTAATTACATTTATAGTCGTGCAGATGTTGAACCAGTTCTGCATCCTGGCAGTGAAACCTACTTGGTGATGGTGACTGATTTTTGAGATGTGTTGTTGGATCCAATTTGCTAGAATCTTGTTTAGAATTTTTGTGTTTATGTTCATCAGGGATATTAGCCTATAGTTCTCTTCCTTGGTTGGATCTTTACCCGGTTTGGGTATCAGTGTGATGGTAGCTTCATAAAATGATTTGAGGAAAGTTCCATCTTTTTAGATTGCATAGAATTCTTTCAATAGGATTTGTATCTGCTTATCCTTGTATGTTTTATAGATTTCTGCTAGAGAATCGTCTAGTTAAGGACTTTTTTAAGTAGGTAATTTTCTTATGACAAAGTCAATTTCTGGGTTGTTGTTGTTCTATTTAGGATTTCAATTTCTTCTTGTTTCAACCTTGGTAGGTTATGTGATGTCAGGAAGTCCTCCATTTCATTAGGTTATTGAGTTTTTTCCCATACAAGTGTGCATAGTAATCTCTGATAATCTTTTGTATTTCTTCGGGATCAGTTGAGACTTGATGTTTTGCATTTTTGATTGTGTTTATTTGGGATTTTTCTCTCTTTTTCTTGGTCATTCTGACTAGGGATTTATCAATCTTGCTTATCTTTTTAAATAACTAGCTTCCTGTTTCATTGATTTTTTTCCCATGGTATTTTTGTCATCTATGTCCCGCATTTGGACTTTTTTTTCTTTGGTGATCTGGATTCTTCTGCTAAAGTTAGAGTTTTGGTGATCTTGCCTTTCCAGCCCCGCTAGGTGAATTTTTAGACTGTTAACTTGTTCTCTTTCTATTTTCTTTATGTGTGTTCATAGAGATATAATTCCCCTTTTAGTACTGTTTACATAGCATCCCAGAGGTTTTGGTAAGCTGTTTATTTACTTTCATTTATTTCCAGGAATTTTTTTATTTCTGTTTTGATTTCTGTGTTGACCCAGGAGTTGTTCAGCATCATGTTGTTTAGTTTCCATGTCTTTGTGGGTCTGGGAAGAATTTTGTTGTTGGTGACATATATTTGTTTTCCACTGTGGTCTGAGAAGGTGCATGGTGGTATTTTGATCTTGAGAAATTTGTTTACGCTGATTTATGGCCAAGAATGTTGTTGATCTTAAGTACATTCCATATGGTGATGAGTAGAATGTATATTCCATGGTTGTTGGGTGGAGTATTCTGTAGGTGTCTATTACATTCATATGGTCAAATGTCAGTTTGAGGTTCTGAATCTCATTGTTGATTTTATTGCCTTGAGGATCTATCTAGGGTTGTTAATGGGGCGTTTAAGTCCCCAGCTATGATAATGTTAAAGTAAATACTTTTTTTTAGTTAGTAGCTGCACTATAAAAGCTGGTGTTTCTGTGTTGGGTGAATATATGTTTAGGATGGATATTTCTAGTTGATGAATCAAACTTTTTTTCATTATATCGTGACCTTCCATATCTTTTTACATTTTTAATAGTGTAAAGGTTTTTTGTCTGATATTAGAATCACAACTCCTGCCTTCTTTTTTGATCCATTCACCTGACAGTTTGTTTTCCAGCCTCTAACTTTGAGTTTGTGGGTGCCCTTTGTGGTGAGATGCATTTCCTGGAGGTAGCAAATTACTGGGTCATGTGTTTTTATCCAGTTTGTCATTCTATGTTGTCAGTTTATTATTTATTTCTTGAATGTAGTTCTTTATGTTATTTATAAGTATGCTTTCTTGCGCCAGTCCACCTTTGTTGCAATTGCATTTAGCTTTAGCCCTTGCATTTCTTTACTTATATTAATTCTATCCAGTGATTCTCTGATCTTCATAAGTACCTTCTGGGTACTGTCATCCTCAGAAATAGCATTGTTTGTGTCACAGTAGCTGGGTTTTTCTTGCACTGACTCTTTCCTGGGTTACCAGTGGTTTTTCATTTTTAAAAAATTTGTAGCTGTTCTCTTATCTTCTGCTTTAATCCTCTTGCTCAGTGGAATATGGAGAAGCAGTCACTTCTGATATTTGCTCTACATTTTATTCTTCCTTGAGCTGGGGATCCAGGTTTGTTCAGTCATGAAGTAGGGCTGGGAGTGGGGCATTTTGATATTTTGACCTCCTCTCATGGATTGTCAATATTCTTAATGGTATCTAGAATGATGAGTCCCTTCTAGAAGTTTTTCAATTGACTTTGCTCAAATCCATCTGAGGAATTTTTGTCTGTGGCCATTTTAGTTTTTCAAAACGTATTTCTTAAATACTAAGACTTGAAGGTTGAAATTATTCCTTGATCCATGAGCTGCAGAATGGATATTGTGTCATCAGGCATGAAAATAACACTGATCTCCTTGTACATCTCTAGTAGAGCTCTTAGGTGACCAGGTGCATTGTCAATGAGCAGTAATATTTTGAAAGGAATCTTGTGTGTGTGTGTGTGTGTGTGTGTGTGTGTGTGTATGGTACATCTCAATGGTGGGCATCAGTTATTCATTAAGCCATGTTGTAAACAGATGTGCTATCACCCAGGTTTTGTTTTTTCATTTACGGAGAACATGTTAAGTATATTTAGCATAACTCTTAAGGGCTCTAGGATTTTTAAAATGGTGAGTATTGGCTTTAACTTAAAGTCATCACATGCATCAGCCCTTAGCAAGAGGTCAACTTGTTCTTTGAATCTAGGCATTGACTTCTCTCTAGTTATAAAAGTCCAAGAAGACATGTTTTTCTAACAGGAGGCTGTTTTGTCTACATTGAAAATCTGTTGTTTGCTGTATCCACCTTCATGAATAATATTAGTTAGTTCTTCTAGATCCCTTGCTCTTTCTGCATCAGCACTTGTTGCTTCACCTTGTACTTTTATGTTAGAGCAACAGCTTCTTTCCTTGAATCTCACGAACCAACATTTGATGATTTCAAATTTTTCTCCTGTAGCTTTCTTACCTCTCAGCCTGTATAGAAATGAGAGGGTTAGGGCATGGTTCTGGATGAGGTTTCAGCTTAAGGGAATGTTGTAGCTAGTTTGAATTGATAGCTGGACCACTAAAACTTTCTCCCTATCAACAATAAGATTCTTTTGTTGAAATATTCATGTTTTCACTGAAATAGCATTTTTAACTTCCTTCAGTAACTTTTTCTTTGCATTCACAACTTGCCTAACTGGCACAAAAGGCTACGTTTTCAGCTTATCTTTCTTTTTTAAAAATGTTTATTATAAAGATGTGGGGTACATTTCAGGGTTAGGTATATAAACATACTCAGTGACTTATCAAAGAAACAAAGTTTATCTTTCAATATGCCTTCATCGTTAACTTAATTCTTCTAGCCTGTGATTTAAATTGAGACACTTACAAAACTGTTTCTTTCACTTGAACACTTAGAGGCACATGCAGGATTATTCATTGACCAAATTTCAGTTTAGACTTTAAGGTAAATCCTAGTTTTAGGGACTATGACAGCCTAAAGAGAGAGCGGAAGGCAAAGAAATAGTCGGTTGGGCAATCAGAACACACGCAACATTTACTAAGTTTCTTGTCTTGTATGGGCACAATGAACACAAACTGTTAATAAACACATCTCATAGACTTGCCAGATGCAGGGTTGTCACAAACCTATCACTGGTTAAAAAAAAAAAAGTGTAACCAACCAGAGAGCAATAAAATAAGGTATGCCTGCAGTTGAACATTGTTTTAATCCTTTCAATTACTAAGTGCCTTTTGTTTGGAAGTTTAATCCATTTATACTTAGATACTTACTGACAGAAAAGACTTTGCCACTGTCATTTTGTTACTTTATGTGTGTTGTAATTATTTTGTCCCTCTTCCTCTTTTCCTACCTTCATTTCAGTTTCCTTTCTTTAGTAATGACATGCTTTGATTCTTTTACTATTTTATTTTGTGCATAGTTTCCATCTTTTGTGTGGTTACCATAGGAATTACAAAAGCCATAGTGTATAACAATCTAACTTAAACTGATAACTTAATCACATATAAAGATTTTTCTTCTTTACAGCTCCTCCTCCCAATAATCATATATTAATTTTAAGTCAGTGTCTCTGTAGGGAAACGAGGTCTACTATCTTGCTGTTATCAATTCTCTCTTGCCTACTTTTAATAGGCGTATATACTTTTTAAATTATTTCCTACTTAAAATATCACCTAAGCAAGAGAGAGTCATAATTTAACTCAATATACTTTACTAAATGCTGTTCACTATTTTTCAATAATCTGTTTTAAACTAACAACATATAATTTTTTATATTTTATATGCTTTAACAGTTTTATAGGTCAACCTTATATGTCAGTGGATTTTGCATCTGTGGATTTAACCTACTATAGATCATTATTTAATAATAGGAAGTAAAAATACAATAATACGAGTAAACAATAGGGCATAACATCTATTGACATATCATTTGCATTGTAATAGGTATTATAAGTTAGCGAGAGCTTATTTAAGGAGGATGTGCATATGTTGTATGCAAATTCTACACCATTTTATATCAGTGACTTGAGCATGTATAAATTTTGGTACCTGCAGGGGTTCCTGGAAATGATTTCCCATGGATACTGAAGGACAACTGTATAGTTATTTTTCTCACTTTTAAATTCTATACCAGAATAAAATGATTAACATGTTGCCATTGAAGCAATACAAGAGTCTGAATTTGTATACACATTTACCTTTACCAGATAACTTTATTTTTTTGTATACATTTCTGTTACTATCTGATATTCATTTATTTCAACTTGAAGAAATTTCTTCAGCATTTTTGTAAAGCAGGTCCAGTGGTGATGAATTCCCATAGCTTTTGATTATTTAAGAAGATCTTTATTTCTCTTTTATATTAGTTGGACAGTTTTACTGAATACTGTAGTCTAGACTGGCAGAATTTTTTTCTTATTTTAGCACTTTGAATATATTAACCCACTCCCTTCTTTTCTGTAATATTTCTGCTGTGAAATCTCTTGGTGATCTATGGGAGTTTTGTCTCTCTCTCTCTCTCTCCCCGCCCCCCACCCGCCCCCCAAGTGCTTTCTTTTTTTGCTGCTTTCGAGATTCTCTATTTGCCTGTGACTTTTGACAGTATGGGTTTCAGTATATATAGACCTTTTTATGGTCATCCTAGTTGGAGATCTTTGAGTCTCTTGAATAGTGTGTACATTTGCTTCCTCAGATTTAAGACGGTTGTGAACATTATTTCTTTAAATAAGCTTTCTGTCCTTCTTTCCCTTTTTATGGAATTTCCATAATGTGTGTCTTTAGTCTGCTGGTTGTTGTCACATAAATCCCTTAGGTTTTCTTCACTTTTCCTTATTCTAATTTCTTTTTGCTTTTCTAGTTCAATGATTTCAGATGTCAAGCATTTAAGTTCGTTTATTCTTTCCTCTGTCTGATAAGATTTTCTGTTGAACCCTTCTAGTGAACATTTTAATTTATTATTGCATGTTTCAGCTCCAGGATTTCTGTATTTTTAAAAAACATTTTCTGTATGTTAATATTTAAATTTTGTTCATGTATCTTTTTTAAAATTTAGCTGTATATCTGTGCTTTATAAAAACACATTGAGATCCTTTAAGATGATTATCTTTCAATTTTTTTTTTTGAGTTGGAGTCTCACTCTGTCACCCAGACTGGAGTGCAGTGGCATGCTCCTGGCCACCGCAGCCTCGACCCCCTGGGCTCCGGTGGTCCTTCTGCCTCAGCCTGCCAAGTAGCCGGAACTATAGGCACGAGCTACCACGCTTGGCTAATTTTTGATTTATTGTGGAGATGAGGTCTTGCCAAGTTGCCTGAGCGGATCTTGAACCCACGGGCTCAGGCAATCCACTCACCTCAGCCTTCCAAAGTGCTGGGATTACAGGCTGAGCCATCTTTCAATTTTTAAAGATTATTTATGAGCTTCATGTTTTCCAGTTGATTTCTGGTAATTTATTTTGTTACAGTGTTGTTTCATATGCCTTGCGTTTTTTGACTGGGACTTGTATGTTTCAAAAAAATTTCAGCCAATTCTCTTAGTCTTTTAAAAATTTACTTCACACAGGGAAAGAACTTCACCAATTAGCCCAGATAAAGGGTCTCCCAAACATTTTCTGGAGATGCTTTTTTTTCCCCCTTGGCGTATGCACACAATATCCCAATTAGAGAGGTTTGCTGGTTTCTTTTCCAGAAGATTGTATTCTCTTTTCTCTGTTGTCTGACTGCAGAAATGCAGATTCTCTGTTGCTGCAAATAGCTCTGCTGAGCTCGCCTATATTCGCCTTAACCACAGACATCCATATTATCTCATTTACCTAGTCAAGTGACACAGATGCTAGCCCCTTGTTTGCAAAAAATCAGAATCTCGGGTGCACATTTCTCTTTTTTCCTTCTCGTCTGAGAATGGCCACAAGTTGGACATTTACTTTTAGTCACACTAAATTGTGCCAGTCTGGGAGAATGTTGTTATGATGAAATGAAGTAGCTTTCTTAACAATTTAATTGTGGCTGTTCTTGGCTTTGAGCTTACCATGGGTACAGTAATTTTTTGACTGGTTACTGGAGTATTAGTAAAGCTTTTGAGACTATATGTTGTTGGGAAGTTGGCATCTTTTTGGTGGAGCCAGTTCTGGGGCTCTGGTTCTACCATCTTGCTGACCTGCATCAAAGTCAGCATAGTTTTAAATACCTCTTAATGTCCACCACAGCAATATATGCAAGTCCTGCTGGCCTTACATTCCTTCCAATATTTGAATGTCAACATTTTTTTCCAGTCATTCTATGAATGCATAGGGAAAAATTATTGTAGCTTTAATTTCATTTTCCAGATAACTAGCAATGGTTATTTTATGGTGTGATTATTGGTCACCTGCTATTTTATTTTGAAAAATGTGTGTTCAAATCATGGTTCTATTTTCCTATTGGTATGTCTTTTTACTTTTACATTGCAGGAGTTTAAAAAAATGTTTTCCATGTAAACCTTCTGTCAGCTGTATGAGTTACAAATATTTTCTCTCACTTTTTTCGCCTAAGGGTGCCTTTTGCTAGCAGTTTATTTCCATTTAAAAAATTTTAAGTTTAAAACCAATTTGTTATTTTTGTTTTGCATATGGCTATTGCTTTCTTGTCTCTCTAACATATATTTGCCTACCCCAAGATTGCAAAGATATTTCCCTCATTTTCTTCTAGAAGTTTTGTAGCATTAGCTTTTATGTTTAAGTTTACAATCTATCTTATTATTTTTTGTATAGCAGGTAAAGATCAAGAATGTGTACAGGTGTGCACACACACACATGTATATATCTCTAGTCATTATTGGGTTATATATGTTTCCATCTGTTTCTTATTTTCATCAACTTTTGTGTCCTTTTATTAAATAAAAGGCCACAGTGTTCATTATCGTAGCATTATAAAGTCTTAAAGTCACCTAGAAGAGGTTCTTTAGCTTTGCAATTTTATTGAGATTTTTGGGTTGTTCAAGATCCTTTGCATTAATGCATAAATTTTAGAAATAGCATGCTAATTTGTATGCAAGTTTTATTGAAATATTTAATGGAACTAAATTGAATTTATATACAATTTGGAGACTTAATACCTTAATAACTTTAAGTCTATTGGTCAATGAATATGATATGCCTTCTTATTTATTTATGTTTTAATTTTTCTCAGCCATATATTAGTGTTTCCAATGGGAATTATCGTGTATCTTTTATTAAATTTATTTATACGAATTTTATTTTTATTTTATTGCAAATTATATTTGAAAATTTTTATTGCCAACACACAAAAATACAATTTATTTTCATATATTAACATATGTTGCAGCATAGCATAATTGTTTTTTTAATCCTAGTATGTTTTTGTGCATCTTTAAGTTTTTCTACATATATAATTATGTCATCTACAAATAAAGAGTTTTCAATTTTCCCTTTCATTCTATAATTCTTTAATTATTTTCCTTGCTTGTTGCATTGGCTAGAACTTCCACTTTATTTTGAATAAAATGTTAAGAGTAGGCATCCTTTTCTTGCTCTTGCTATTAAAGGGGAAACTCTAATCTTTTAGTCATTAATTAGAATATTAGCTATATGTGTTTAAAGAGGTCCTTTATCAGGTAGAAAAGTGCCTTTATTACTAAAATATTAGCATTATATATATTTTTTACCTTTTTAAAAGTGTATGTTGAATTGTTTCAAATATGTTTGTATGTATCATGAAATATTTTATAAATTTTCTGTTTCTTTAGTGTGTTGATACAGGGAATTTTTAAAAATTGATTTTGAATGTCAAACCAAGCTTGCATTTCTAGGACAGATACCACCCACTTAGTCAGGAAGTGATTTTTTTTATGTCTATTTTTAGGGATTCAATTTGCTAATATTTTGTTAAGTTTTTTTCTTATCTATGTTTAGGAGAGACATCATTTACTCTTTTATCATAATATTCTGTGTGATTTTGATATCAGGTTTATTATATATTAATGGAAGTTGTGGAGTGTTAACTTTTCATGTATTTACAGAAAGAATCTGTGTAACAGTAATGGTGTGTCTTTCTTAAATGATTGAATAAATTTACCAGAGAAGCAATCTTAGCCTAGAATTTTGCTTTTTCTTTTTTATGAATATAATCTCTTGATAAATATGGAACATTTTAACGTTCTCTTTTTATAATTTTTGTTAGTTTTTTTGAAAAGATACTCATTTTTAACCAAGTTGTGAATTGATTTGCATAAACTTATTTATTCTGTTCTTCCATTAGTCTTTGTTTTTGCTTTTTTTAATTTTAAAGATGTGGGGTAAAATTCAGACTTAGGTGAATAAGTGGTCATCAAACAGATAATGTTTGGGCCCCCTTCTGGTTCCTGCTTCACCTGGTTTGAGATCAGGTAAGCTTACGGGTGTTATTTTCCCCCAGGCCCCAGCAGTGTCCTGCTACTGCCAATCCTTTCTTATAGTATTATGATAACTGTTCAAGGTCCACTTATGAGTGAGAACACGTGGTACTCAGTTCTTTGTTTCTGTGATAAATCACTCAGTATTAAAGACTCTGAGAATTTGTTAATGTGACAATTCACTGGCAAATATGGATGTAGAGGAAATACTCTGCATGAGCTCCAGTATCACACAGGAAACTTTGTCCATCACACCCTCTCTCCTCTAAAGAGCTTCAACCCTCTCTTGTCACCTAGCTTTTTCCTCTTGCCACTCATAACCTTACTTAACCTAGCAGCAGCATTTGACAAAGGAATCATTTCCTCTTTTTTGGAATGCTTTCTTGCTTTCCTTTTGGGAGATCATTCTCTTCTGGGTTTCCTTGTACCTGCTTCTTTAGTTGTTTCTTCTCAGTCTCCTTGCTGGGTTTCTTTTCATCTTCCAGATTTCTCAATTGTGGAGTGTTCCAGAACTCATTCAGTGGACTTCGTCTCTTTTACATCTACACTACCCTTGATTTCATCCTGTATCAATATTTTAAATATCATCTAAACACACTAATCTAGACTCCAGACTCACATACCAACTAACTACTAAATATCTCCACTGGGGATCTCAATTTAACATTTCCAAAATCAAGTTTTCATCTTCTTCAGTCCCTCACTCTATCTCTATTAATGACAACTCTAGCTTTCCATTTGTTCATGCCAAAAACATTTGAGTCACTATTACCTCTTTTAGTACTGTCATAGACCACATCTAATCCATTAGCACATCTCTTCCACTTCTACTACCCTGTCCAACCACTATCATCTCTCTCCAGGATTATTGCAGTGGCTTCCCAACTGACTTTTCTACTTCCACCGATTTTTCTACTTCTATTGAGAATAGACTGAATAGAAAATCATCCAGTCTGCTCTCAACATAGCAGTCAGAGTGATCCTGCTGAAATGTGAGTCAGATCCTATCACTCTTCTGTTCAAAACTCTATAATGATTTCCTACCTAAGTCAGAGTAAAAGTCAAAGCATTTACAATGGCCAGCAAGCTCCTGTAGGATCTGGCCAGCTTTTCACCTCCTGTTAATCTCTTCCCCACTCTACTCTAGCTTCATTACCCTTCCTCCTTTTCTCAAACCTGCCAGGCATGTTCCAGGCTCAGGGCCTTTGCACTTGCTGTTCTCACCTCCTGTAACACCCTTTCCTTAGATATCCACATGACTTACTCTCCTACCTTCTTTATACAAATGTCATCTCATTAAGGTCTTTGGAGATCACTTCTTCAAAACTGCCATGTCACAATCCTTGTTACCTGCTTTATTTTCTCAGTGACACTGACAATCATTCACATTTTGTATATTTTGATATGATCATCAGTTGTCTGTCACCCACCTCTTCTATCCCTACCAGCATACAAACTCTGTGAGTGCAGGGATTTTGATCTGTGCTCTACGTCTACTGTTGTAACCTCTAGAACAATTTATTTGCCTGGAATACAAATGAAAAAATAAATAAAGGAATAAAATCTATATTTCTCAGATACATCATTTCAACAAGATATTTGATATCCCATTATATGGCCACTCACTGCTCTTTCAGACATCAATTCACAACTAAACTCACCATTTTACTCATAAGCTAAAATCCCAGTTTGACAAATTACTTGTTGAGGAACCGCACTGGAACCTTGATATCTTTTCCTGTAAAATAAGGATCAAAATACACTCAACGTTTTTTCTTTCTCTGCCTTCACCATGACTCTGCTTTTCACTCCACTTTCCTAAGTACTCATTCATAGTCTCCTGCTGGACAGTATTCCTCTTCTGAACGTCCCTCTAATGATGGCATTTTCTGCTCATCCTTGAAAACTCTGTTCAGTTTCCCTCTCACCCTACTGCCCTACTCCCACATATGCTGCTGTGGACTGAAAGCTTATGACTCCCTAGAATTTATATGTTAAAGCCTAAATCCCCAACGCAAGGGTGTTTGAAAGTGGGGCCTTTGGGAGGCAATCAGGTTTAGATGAGGTCATGAGAGAAGAGAATTAGTGATGGGGCCAGAGTTCCTTTTTTCTGTCACACGTTGGTAATAATGAGAAGACAGCCACATTTGAACCAGGACGAGGGCCCTTACCAAGAATCAAGCCAATCATGCTAGACTGCTGATCTTGGACTTTAGCCTCCAGAGTTGTGAAAAAAAATTTTTTTTTTTATTGTTCTTTCATAATCCACATTGCCACCTGTGGGAATGTTACAAAAAACTATTAATAATTGAGTCTATGTTGTGGCAGTAAAATTCACAGTAAGTACTTATTATTAGGTTTGTTATTTATGTTGCCTTCAAGTGCTATATTCCATTCTCTGTGAATATTATTATTAACTTTCATAATGAGCAGTATTCATATATGTATGGCTTTAAGGAATAACATAAAAATATAAATGCTATAAATTGAGGATAAAAAGGAAAGTTCATTGGAATTCCATTATTAAAAAAAAGAGAGAGAAAATCTCCAAAATATGTTTATAAAAATAGCATATTAGTATGATTTAGGGAAAGCTTACATTTATTGACCAAGTTTATCATTATATTAATTAAGTGCAATGTAATCATATGTTTTCCCTTCCATGGTACAAGATGGAAAGGTTTTGCTTTGACTTCATTCTTTGGGTTTGAGGTTTTTTGTTTACTTGGATTTCAAAATTTATTTTGAAGAAAAAGCCTAAACAGTCAATTTGATGTTATACATATTGCTTTGAAATATTTAGATTAAGTTGCCTTAAGTATCTGAAGATGTCCTCTGACTTTGTATCATGAGAAAAATTAATTGTATGAAAAATTGAGAAATTATAATGTGCCATTTATGGCATGATGAGAATTCTTTCCAAAGATGATTTTACTAATTTTTGAGTGACATTAGCTGCCTAGGCAAGGCCAAGTGCATTAATTATAGAGAAGATGCTGGGGTGGAATACTTATGTACCTTTCATTGTTATAGAACCTCATTTGGGAGTTAATATCAGTGCTGTCTCCAATACCATTCATCTGACACTTGGTAAATGAGTTGTCAGTAAAGGAGAAAATATATTAATAGTTCAGATCAGTTGAAATAGGTGCTCTTATGTGTTTTACCAGAAAATTCTCCCTTCAGTTAACTCAATATCTTTTCTGACACATTTTTGTTGCACTAAAGTGTCTTTTATGGTGTGTCAGAGTTATGAATACTGATAGACCTTCTCCTAAAGTGCCCCTCAAGTTCACTGTCATTTGCTCATTAGGTTTGCTTTTTATTGCATGTCAGAAAGTGCCTCCTTTTAAACACCTACTAATAAATGGGAATTGATGAGGATCATATCTCCAGAGCAGGCGGTAAATTCAAAGGTCTTAAATGAGGAAGTCTGTGAAGCATCCAAGACCAGGACATGTGCCTGTGGATCTTGATCTGGCATATAGGATATGGTTTATCCGATGTTAAGATTGAAGAGGTGCACTTTCCTAAGCAGTAGTTGAAGTTCAGAAATGGAAACAGTTCATTTCCCCATTGATAAAAGGGCACAATAAGCTATCTTTTTTTTTATTCAATTTTTTTTTATTGTGATATTGTGGAGTACAGTTAAGGGTTAGGTACACAAATATGTCTCGTTCAGGCACCCTTGTTGATAAGAAGTGTCCCCCCATCCCCATATGGTGAGATTTAAAATCTACGTTCCTAGCAATTTTTGAGT